>DWQT01001328.1:0-17263 GCA_018244895.1 Myscelus amystis hages
CAGAGACATTCGATGTATACACTGAGTGTACGGTGTATAGTGTCGTAGTCTGAAAAGGCCTTTAAAGTACTCATGATACTATATATGTATGTCGGCAGCATACAATTAAGTCCAAATATAACGTTCAAATAATTTTTTATTTCTTTAGTAGGAAAAAATAGTATTATGCAAATCAATACGTGTAATCGACTTCCAAAGCTTCAAATGAGTTCACGACTCCCCCGATTTTTTTTTTTTTTGTGAATGAGGTCGACTGAATATTTGCATAGCATTAGTAATGAACTAGTGAATAAATACAATATAAGTATTAGCAAATATTATAATATTTACTATAGGTACTATAGGTATGCATATTACAATGTCATTCAGAGATCATGATTATTAAACGGTACCTACATCAAAAACAAAGTTATTCGTACAAAACTGTGATATTTAAGCAATATTTGTGTTCTTTTAAATCTTTCTTTTGTTCCATCTCTCGTCACAACGAGTTGGTTTAAATTCACCATATAACCATATGGTTGTAGCCCATAAAGTCGCGAAACTGGAGGCCTGGGGCATGCTCCACAACGATGACCCAGCGCGAATAGGTGGAGCTCGAGTTACTGAACAATCCTTCTGTCGGATATTTTTTAAATCGCCTTTAAAGTCGCCGAGGAAACTTAACGATTATTACTTGCCAGTAGCAATAGGGACCGACCGCATGAAGTGCCCTCAGAAAATCAGAAACGCTCAAGAAAACTATCCACGATCTATTAAAGTGCCGATCTCGCGACATGCCGTCCAAATTAAGACAACGTGTCGCTAATTATAAATAACCAAATTTATATAATGTTGCAATAATTGTTACAGCAAATCAGTAACTTTGAATATAGGCTAAGTGGCGATTTACTCGTGTTATAAGTCACGTAATGTACTTGCCTGCATCGCGAGGAAACCGGAAAGACATATTTGTATAATGTTATATATGATCATGATTTTCTTAAGCTGAAAAGGCTCGCGCTTGGCCATGAACGCCGGGCCCCACGAGCGCACGAAGCGGTGGTACACGAACATTATCGCCAGGATGGGGACCGCGCTGCGAACCAGCCAGAACTTGTTCGTGCGAGGATCTAAAAAAAAAACACCTTACATAAAGAAATATAAACATAACCATAAATATAAATCCTACATAAGAAATTTTAAGGTGGTAGAACTCTCTGTGGTTCGACTCCGGCGGCACCACCGCCTCACCTATTTCTGCCTTATAACAGCAATGTTAAGCGCTGCTGTGTTCTGGTTTGAAGGGTGTGGTAAGGCAGACATACTTTTTCAATGCATGCCAGCTCAGTCCTCAGGGGTAGCGGCGCATTTGTGGTCGACCCGAGATAGGAATCTAATGTTATCTGGGGTCGATTACAAATGTCCATGGGTGGCAGTAGCCACTTACCATCAGGTGGACTGCATGCTCGTCTTCTACTTCCATATAATAAAAAAAAAGTAAAATAATAGCATATCATTTTTTGAAGAATGTAACCTACCAATTAACACTTGGATGAGTTTGGTGCTATCTGGTACTGTTCCGCCGCCACTCCGTGGTCGCTTTTACAATCCGTTTTCTACATTGTCTCGTCTGCTCATCTGCAGTATGTAGAAAGAAAGTGACATTTAGCGGAACGCACCAGTACGTCCTTTGTATTACTATAAATAAAACACTTTACAGGGTGTGACGATTTGATAAAAACCTCACAAATTGGATCCCGGGCGAGCTGCCGCGTTTCCTACAAGAATAGTCTGGCCTTCCGAGTCCCCCGGGAGGGCCGGGACAGCCCCTGGAACGCGAGCTATTGAAACGCAAACGAACGCCTTAGTTGCACGCGATTTATTGAAAGCATCAAACTAATCTAAAGGGATTTCGTTGACAGTAGTTGTAGCTCAGATTCTAAGACTGCACAATGGATCGGTTCGATAAATTTTCTTTTGGTGTGCGCTGTAAGTAGGTAAGTCAGAGTAAGCGACGTGTTGCGTGACATGCTGACTGATAGAGGTAAAATGGTTTTTAAAATTTAAAATTTAAAAAGGTGTCATACGTTACTATAAATTAAAATATTGAAATTAAAACAAATACCGCGTGCGCAGTTGAACTTTTGTAACTGCGACTTAGAACAACCAATCACATAGAAACCTTTAATATTTTGGGCTTCGTACAAAAGGATTTTAGTTAGTTCTCGAAATTTGCTCTAGGAGTGTGCTCTAGGAGTACACATATTTACTATCTATTAGTAACTTGTATCTAGAATTTAAACTATGATGCTTTTAATACAAATTTATAGCAATATGTAACGTTTCGTTATCATTCATAAAATACGTGCCGGTTGTTGGTGGTGTACTCGGTGTACTCGCGCGGTAGTACGAGCCTCACAAATAGCACGGTGTGACTGCGCCGTTCTGTACAATACCTCCGTCCCTAGCGTCCCCGGGGAGCCGCCGGCGCGGCCGGGGGCGCCAGCGGAGCGCTGCCATTGAAACGCAAAAGAACGTTTCAGCTGGACTGACTCGACTTATTGAAAACATCCGAGGGGATTTCGCTGAACTAACTGTAATTGTAGTCCGGATTCACGGAACGTATAATGGACCGCTCCGTTCGGGCGCTTCCTTTTCGCTTTATACGTTCCAGTTTCAAGCCGTGGCTCCGATACCTTTGATAGGAATTGCACTAAGTCTATTACAGTTGGCCACGTACTTGGACCGATTGTTCAAGATCTATCCTGCCGCTGATTCAGGATTGTTCAGAGCCTTTCAAAAATAATGTCACACTATCGGTCTGGAATTTAGGGTGAAAGTAATTCTTATTAGTCATATTCCAAAAAAAATGAGTGATAATCCTATCCGAATAAATTTCCTTTAAAACTCAATCTATTACCAATAACTTTAACTGGTCTACTTCGCACTAGGATTTATTCCTACAGTCCTATACAGTCCTATTCGAGGCCGGGTATTGATATCTATGAGCAGCAATGGCCAACGACGCTTACCTTTTTCACACTGTAATGGCATAATAAATGGCATTAAGGCTTTGCTTTAGTTACTTTCATGGCTTCTCGCTCTAGTGGCTAGGGAAATTGTGCGTATAATGTCCATATTTATTTGTTACTCATTTCAGTGTAATAAAAATGCGTATCAAAGTATAATTATGTTTTTATAAGTATAACATGTTTAGCAGCTGTCGTGTTCCCATATAATAGCCTGATATGGATTGTGATGCCTAGCCGCGCGTGTAATTGTCCCTATTACTATTATCATACTGTTAATATGTTTTGTCAAAATGAAAGTATATAATGATTGAAAAGCGCATCATGAAAATATATTAAGTTGTTATATGTACACACGGGCAGTTTATATTGGTACATTTTTAATAAGTACAGGATTCTATTCGCTGTAATCGCATCGAGATTCACCCCGTCTCTAATCCAACGCCGTAAGTCATCAGCGGCGGCGCGAAGGAACGTTTTGCGTCCGGCGGCGGACGTTTCCCAAGAGCCCGGCGTGTGGCGTGGCGGTTATCATCTTTTTGTGTCCCTTTACGCTTCACTGTAAAATAATTTACGACTTAAAGTTTAAATGCAGTATTAAAGTTGCGTTCGAATTTGAAACTATGTTATAACAATAACTAAAAATTGCTAGCGAGAAACAGATATTTAATGTTATTTTTAAATTGTATTTTGCATTGTCAAGACGACTTCTTATTTGCGCAGACACAAACTTAAGTAGTGAAAAATTTTAATTGAAAGATTTGTTTTAGTGAAACATACGTACACTTAATGTTTAATAACGTAGATTCGAGCTTTCATTAAAATACCCCAGTCCGAAGGTATCGATACCAATTAGTGTACCAAGCTTGAACCGCTTCATAGCTACAGGGCTAAGTATTCGCTAATTGAGAGCCGTGGCGTTCACACTGGAATGTACGGCGATTCTCGCGATATCTTGTTACTTGTTATTACAAAAGTTTAACTTTGTCCCCTTCTAATTTTAGCTTTCAGTCAACTTTAAAGTTTTATATTAAGATAATTTTTGAATTAAGTAAGGAGGTAATTTATTGAATTATTAGTTCAACTATCAGAAAACGATCGAAAGACGAAAGACGATAAACAAAGAGTATTTTTTCTTATTTAATACAACAATTATATAACTTACGCAGTTGCTGGGATATGTAATTGTATGTAACATTTTCGAATTTTTTTTATTGAAAATCGTTGGATCTGTTTAAATATAATAATTTCTCTTTATTGTACGCCACAATAAAAGCAGGACAGTCAACATACAAAAAAACATGTGTGTACATTTACATATCGCGTGGAGTGATCCTCTCCAGATAACCTTTCGGTTATTGACAATAATAGATGATAACGCGGGGTTATTATTGCACACAGCATGCGGCCTCTGTCTCATGTCACATTATGTTTGCGTTTACCTCTACTAACTCCGTCGCAAAAGATCACTACAGATCATCTCTGGGAGTTAACTTTGATGTCTCTCGTGAAGAATTAATGCTTTTAATCGTAGACAAATTCTGACAACGCAGGTATGACATTGAGTGGTAATCGAGCTGACGTTTGCTGTATATGAAAATTGCTAGCACTACTAAACATATGGGATGTTTACATCCGCTGAAAACTGATTGTAATAAATTGATTTCGACGTTAATTAAGTTGATGCGCGATGTGTTTCATACGCCGCGCACCGGCGCGTGTATTATTGTGATCGGGTTATGTAAATAATCATCTAAAATGAATGATTGAGTGTTAAATTGTAATTAGATCAAATACGCGAGCTTGTAGTGGAATGTGGGGTCTCCTTTAATTGCACGGACGGCATTGGTTTAAGAATCGAAATGGACATAAATATTTTATACACAGTTGATAGCAAAAATAGCCTGACTATGTAGGTTTCAGTCTTCCATTGTAGCGGTCTGGGTTTGAAATCCATGGACAGAATTTGACTTTATCGAATTAGTTTTGTTTGTGGAAAATAAAATCACTTACTAAAATGATAAAGGAAAACATCCTAAGGTAACCCCACACATGTTACATTGTCTGTTTGTTTATTGGCTATCCATATATTAGTATCTAGACATTAAATGTGACATACTTGTTGGAAGAATGCTCAAATTGTCAAGAGAGTGCTAGACAAAAGTAAATAGCTATTTTCACTTTACCTGTATTTACTTACGAGCGACTAAAGCAGATGAGCACAGCGCGGTAATGTTTGTGCGAGCTCGTTACATTCTGTGCAGGCTTTGGTAGTACACTTTTACAATTGGCCCCTGAAAATATAAAATCTCCCTCGGCACGTTATTCTCGATTGTGTCAACAATATTTCATTCCCCCCCCCCGTACCGACCCCCTCCCCCGTACCAGCACAATACCCGCTGCGGTTTTATTAGATTGGCCGCCCGTTCTTCCACTCGTTGCCACGCTGCCTTCTGGAATATTGTGAGATTGGTATAATGAATACTTTTGCCGCATAACGCCGCTATTACGGTCTTGTGTTTGTTATTATTATCAAGTTGGCTCTGAAGCCACATATTCACAGTTATTTTGTATTAGTTATTTCTCTTTTTGTTTATATTCGCACATACCTACATACATACCGATCAAATATGTACATACATTTCGTGTATAATACACATAAAGGTACCACATCATTACGTGATGAACTCTAATGCGTGTAATGTAAAATAGCCATTATTTTTGCAAATTTTTGTGCACCTCGTAACTGCTTTACGCATACAGCCTCTGAAACCATAGCAATACAAATAATTTATTCAACTATTTCGCTTCTGTAATTAAATCACCCTTTTAAATATGAGTACTAATCGATTTTACATTTGTTAACTCGTTAATTTCACTCTTGTTGCTTATTCTCGCAAAAACAGCTAACAACTTTGTTAGTCATTTTGAACCAGCAGATACATTGATTAGCGGAAATGCTAATATTGAAACTAATTTTGCAGATATGCCTAATTATTGCATGCCATTTGTTCTATTACACGTTGCGGAATCTAATTAGCCGGCCATCACGAGAATTTTGATCATAATTAGTTGGTTATTTGAAGGTAGATCTAGAGGTTAAATTGAAAATCAACATTTTTAGATATACCGGGAAAACCATTGAGAAGTCTTGGGTGAGACATCTGATTATGTGGAATTTTTACCCACCAAGGCCCCCTTGCTGGATTTCCAGGAAATCTGGAGGATTTGCTGGAAATCCAGGAGCTCTAAAGGAATAGCTCGGTATCCTCCTAACGGTTTTGGCTCGCCAGAATAATCCATGTGACATCCCATACCTTATAATGGCATTCGGCCACATGCAATGTCGTCCTTCCCGGGGTCGCCGGCTCGACGGCTAGTACTCCCACACCGGTCGCTAATGAACCCGGAAGTCACCTTTTAGTCGCCTTTCGCGACAGACAAAAATACCATTTCTAGTCACTTTTAAAACTGCAAACTGCATTTTATCGCCGTTAAGTATCATAGCGTTTTGTTAGAAAATTTTAGAGGAAAATATAACGTCAGACGGATTGCCGCTAATCCTGTCTTATTACGTCGTCGTGAAATTACATTAGCAAGTATGAATAAAGAGCGGGCCTTTGAGGCAGTGCGCTTAAACGTGTTTATTTACAATGTATTATAATATTTGTGTATTCGCTATGATAGAGACATAAAATGAGCTTCACGAAATAAACCGCTATCGCCTTTTATTTTTAAACATTTACTGCCACCGAGTAAACAAGGGTATATTTGAAATACTATATATTAGATTTGATATCACAAATTGTTTGATGTACAAAGTTATTTGTTTGGAATAAAAATGTTTGCTGGTTCATTTCAAATAAGAGATATTCTTCGACGACGGTTTTGGCAAATTAGCTAGCACGCCGATATTCACGAAGAGGGGTCGCCGGTTTATTTCACTGACACAAACATGTGGATGATGAATTGAGATATATACTGACCCTGGGAGTATTTTTATGTTTTTGGGGCTATGTATTATCCTTGGTAAAGTTTCATTAAACGTATTCAGGTCACAAGTGAAAAGTGTTATTATATATTTTGTGTGATAAAAATGACAGTGGAGTAATGATATGGAATTGAAATAAAAATATCGCTAGCGGCTAGATTACATGTAAGCTTGTCTTATTACGTCATTGTGAAATTACATTAGCAAGTATGAATAAAGGCTGCGAGGAGCTGCGAGGGAGGAAAATTAACCACTGTTTATGTATACTGCCGCTCCCATTGTTGTACTTTTTAAGGAGAGTTGTAACTTGCTTGCAGACGTTCCCTATACATAACCGTGAAATATTTTATTTTTATAAACGATTAGTACACACCTACGATATAAGACCAATGAACATTTTGTTGTTGCGCGCCGAAAATTATTTGCCAATAAAAATCTTGCCAATAATTATATTGACATATGAATTTAATATTGTGCCAAATTGAATTTAAAATAATAATAATATTTTTTTACTAACATTCGGTATAAGTTTAATACTAACAATACGGATTGTAGCAAAAATTGTAGTCCAAAATAAAGGTTAAATAAATAAATAAATAAAATAAAATCTAATTTTATTAAAATTTCAACGCAGTAGCTACTATAATAAAGAAATTGAAAATCTTGCACGCAAATCATTATATGCGTTACGAGTTGTAATGAGTTTACTAAAAGCAGTGGCGGAAGAAAGCTTCGGAGTTAGTTGTAGGACTGAAGTGGTATCGTAGGAGGTTATCAGACAAACAAGAGTTGCGAGGGCGCCTGCAGCGGCCCGCGCCGGCCCGCCCCGGCCCGCCCCGGCCCTCGGCCCGCCTTGTTAGCGCGAGTTAATTTAAAGCGCCACATCGCTGTAATTACATAGGCACCGCGTGTCGTGTACCTACCGCCCGTACATGTGTTGGCCTAATTAGTTAGGTTATGTTGAAATATTCCAGTTTAGCTCGTTCGTGTTACAGTTTCGTGAAAATTAAGTTTAATGTGCACGTTCATTTGTAATCACGTATGTATTTATTTTCAAAAATGCTCGTTTAATATTTACAAATTATCTATTCAGTTTTTTTTTCATAAAAAGACAATACTGATGCTCTCTATAGATTCAGATTGTGATGAAATTCTGTAAAGAATATTTTTCACTTATATTTACACGTCTGTTTTTTTCTAAATCAAGGAATATAAGCTTGCGGACTTGATTATGGTTTCAGATATATCCAGATAATCTTCAGCGCTAAAAAGAGCCATCTTTAAAAGTTTATCAGCCTTATCTTCTCAAAATAGTAGCCAATTAAGATAATTGATAGCACATACTACTCTTCCTTTTTCAATTAATTAGGAGGCCCATAAAGTTTTAGCAAAAGCGAGAATCTAGCGAAAGTCAAATTCATCGCGGCCAGTAGCGCCCCCCGAGAGTCAGTCAAACTGTTCCAATCAAGAAAACAGTTCTAGGACGAAACTTAGCCAATCTTAACGCTTCGTAAATTACACAATGAAGGCTATTAGGACGGTAACGACGGTAACCTCAACAATCTGCGAATCAGTGCCAACTTGCTTAGGTATTAACTAATCGTATGATTTATAAGCGTTGGAACATCGGTTTTGGACAAAGGTAGTATTTATCAGCATTTCTTCATCATGGTAAGGGTTGTCAAGTGGGCTCTTAAGAAAGAGGAAAAATCTCTCGGCACACTTGCAAACAATGACTTTTGTTACAAAGTGTTATACATACTAATGTTGTATATAAATCATACTAATGTTGTAGTTTAACCTTTTAGGTCACGTTTCTGTTCATACACGCCTGTCAATAGAAATAGACGAGGAATTTCTGCTTTTACAAACACAATTATTTCTGAGAGTTGCGATAAATCAATGGGTGGATTAGCTAACGCCACAGACATCACTGCTCGAACACAAGACACGGCGCAGGCAACTGAGGACGTAACCTGAGCCGCTGTCACGTGTCCCACGCACAGATCGATTGCAATTGTTCTTGTTATTTCCAACTGCACCAACATATATTTTCAAAACAAGCCTACATTAGAAGTAATGTGATTCCATATACATAGGTCTTTACAAAATATAGTAACGATAGCGTTAATACTTCTATAGTACCTACTTTGTTGAATACAAATTGTTCAATTGTTCTTTTTTGATCTGAGGATAGACATCAGCGAGACTCGTTAGAAAATAATATCGTCCATACTTAAAACAAATCTGTAGAGAGGTCAATTCTGTACATGAAATATATTTCAAAAATAACTATCAGGGTGTGATTAGGGATCGATACTGATGCCAAAAATGCAATCAGTAAAATTTTTGTCTGTCTTTATAACCGTTATAGAAACAAAAACTACTCGACGGATTTTAACGAAACTTGGTACAATTATTTATTTTTCATTCTCCCGAGCTGGTTATAGTATACTTATCATCACGCTACAATCAATAGGAGCAGAGCAGTGAAGGGAAATGTTGGGAAAACGGGAGAAGTTCAGACGCGGAAGAAGTCGCGGGCGCCGCTAGTCTAGAATAAAAGAGTAGGCTTCAAAAGTAGTGCTATTAACTTACTTCTTCATCTTTAAACAGGTGTTAAAACTTTCAAACGTACAGTCGCTTTCAGAGACACCCGTAAAAAATTATCGCCAGTAGATTTGCCAATGAGCGCTGACAAAGGGCAATTTAAAACGTTCGCCGAGAGACAAACAAAGCGGAAACAGCTGATCGCGTTCAGGTAACGGCCTCGCAGATCAACCGCTACAACCCCATCGCTCCGCCTTTCCACAATTACGCCGGCAAATAGAGACATTCCCCCGCAATTTGGGGGAGGCGTATAAAAAATTATCGTCACCTCGTCTCCGAGCGCTCCCAAATAAAAAGTAAGTCTCAAGTAATTTTTTTACAAGCCTTACACATAGCGGCAATAAAAACGCGCCGTAGTGAGGACAACCGTCTATACATCATCCGTCCCCACCGCCGCTGCTCGAAAGGAAGCCTGCTACTGACACTCCGAATGAAAGTTTAAACGTTGAAAATAATGTGGATTACGTGCGCCGCAAGACGCCGAGACGATTTTTCGCGAAAGAGTTGTCCGTCTTTAAGTTTTGACTCGGAATAAGAAATCGCCGGTATGGAGTCTGTTTTCGAGGAAAAGTTTAGCGCGTTTGTGCTAATTGCTTTCTGTTTTGTTCTGCTCGAGCAGCAGTTAGTGAAATTAAACCTCGCTTCAACGAACGGTGCCTTCAATTCGCCTTATTTTGTAAGCTTCTTCCTTGCATAAATACGAGTAAATACACATTCAAAGCAGTGCGACATTTTCTATATAAGCAAACCCAGATTTTATAAATTAATATCATGAATAAACATGAAAATGTTTACTTGAATTATTATAGGTCACTGCTTGGATATAAACCGATTTTATTATGAGTGTAAAGAATACGTGATTTATTGCACTTTTAAAGTTATTTTTATAAAAACTGATTCCGTCGCGAAACATTGCTTCATGAAATAAAATTGTACAGGAATATTATTATTCATACAGAAAGTTCGCTGTGAATAACGTTAATTAACTATGGCGCGTGTTTCAAGTTCACCACCCTACTATAATTATCCGCGATGTCACACAACATAATGAAAGGTAAATTTACCTCTTAAAGAGGAATTCTTTCTTTAAATATGAATTCAAACTTAATTACCAACAGCCTTTTATTTACATATTTATAAATATATTACACAAGGAAAAATATGACGGTATCACTATTTTTGTAAAATTTTCAGAAGCTGCATATTTGAAAGCAAATAATATTTATCGCCACAAATATATCTAACAACTGGTCCAACTTCAATGGCATTGTCATCGTGCCGATATACCAGAATCTATTCCCAAAGCAATGGTTTCCACAAGAGATAATACCTCATAATGAACATTGTATCTAATTATAATAACTACATATATTTAATACAATACCTTCTAATCACAAAAATGGTTTAAATTTGTGAAAGGCGATATTTGCGGATCAAGAAAGCCCGTTGGCACCAATGAGGGTTGTAATTAATCCGAGTAAGTTGAAGCTTCATTGAAGAATTTTAATTTTCCATCTCATTCCAGTCCAATCTCGGCGCAGCGCCGTACAGCTTCTGGGGTCATTTGCGGGGCGTTTCCTCCAAACGCGATATTACGAGATCGGTCGGAATTACCCCTAGTCACGCTTCTTATTACAAGGTTTAAGATTTTCCTTCTAATCGCATTATAACCCTTCACAATATTCATATCTTTTACAGGGGAAAAATTGAAAAGCTCCCGGTAAAAATTCGAGGGCCCTCGTCTTTAAGAGTTTTCAATAACCCGTAAAAGCTGGTGAAAGGAAAAGTTTGCAGGAATTAAAAATCGTTAAGCATTGCTCTCTCCTGTCACGAAGTATCGGTAAATAGAATTTAAGTTCCTATTCCGATGAGTTTGTTCAATCTGTGAAGTAATTTTTAAGTGAGTGTTTATTCTCTTAAAAATTAATTCACGGAGAAGGTTGCCATCTGATAGTGCTAAAGTTTTTTTTAGTATTCTATATTTATTTTGCAAAAAAACCTTCCGATCGAGTTGTTTACTATTTAGAATTACTAATAAATAGCAAATTCGAAACAACGATTACAAATGAATACAGCAATTCTGAGAAGATCGTAGGATATTTGATTTGTAATACCTATAGGACACTTTAACAAAATTGAATTTTGGATCATAGGTACACGAGTCGCGACAACGCGGCAGTAGCATGAAAGGAAATTCAATTTGTAGCAAATTAAGGTGCAATCGAAGTAGTGCCAAGATTGAGAAACAAGACAGCTTACGTCATAAGCCGTCCGTTAGCGCGTTGGCATTTTCGACAGTAACAATATACACATGGTGCGAAAATATATTTATGTATGTGTTCATATAATAAATATAATAAAGTCGCGATTCATACTTGGTTAGCGTGTTAATTTATGATTTCTCATTCTGACTTAAATAGTTACGTTTCCAAAAGTTTGAAGATGATGATCTTTAAAAGGAAGTCAAAGTCAGATTTTATACATACCGAGTATTTAAAGATCACATAATTAGATTCATAGAATTAATTTTATGATCTCCATAGAAGGTGAATATAATTTTGAGGAAATAGTGCTCTAAGCGATTAGGATCATGAGAGTTATGAAAGTTTCCATAGTGTCGCAGTAGCTTGAAAGGAAATCGAATTTCCGACAGATCAAGGTGGAATCGAAGCGGCTTCGAGATTGGTTACTCGAGGGTCAGCGAGAGCTAACGACTCTGGAATTACTACTGTTGGTAGTTTTGATTGCTTAAGAGAAATATTGAAATTTTAGTGAGTACATTTGGTAGCAATACATCACAAAAATTACTATTATGATATACGTGCATACCTGCATTCTCGCTTGTTCCTCATGGAGGTAGGCCGAATCTATGGATTCCCATCGGTCAGGGTCATTATTAGACGTACTCTTGACCTGGTCTTCTTAAAGTATGTCTCTGAAAACGGTGAATATAATAATAATGAGATAATTTATTCATTTATAGTCCAAAATGACACTTAAATATTTTCGCATATGACTCGTATAGCAGGAAAACCATACATTGGAATACTATTACTTACTGGAAGTAAATTTTTATTGACTCACCACCAAGACACAAAGGTGGAATTATACATAAACATTGTCGATTCAGCTGGTCGTCCAACAACGACTTTGTTCGTCATCAAATCTAATATAATTTCGAGCATTGAGCAAACAAGGATATCGGCAGCGATAAAAATGTTTGAGCAAATATTTTGTCAAATTTCGAATCCAATATAGGCACTGATCGTACTGAATAGATTCGTAGAACTTGGTAATAGAATTGTGAATTGAATGGCAATAGGTTTGTGTTGCGGGATACTGCTCGGAGCGGACAGTGGCCGCTTGTAATTCATCTTTATGTCGCCGAGTATACCCGCAGGCTACCTTTTCTCTACTTTGTGAGCTTAAGTGACTTCAAAAAGGCTCATTTCGTTAAAAACCACGCTCGGAGCTTCGTTTTCGTTGTTTCTTTTTATAACATTGCTTCCTTAAGTTAGGAATCACGTACTTATACAAAATAGATTTTCTGTGGGTTTGAATTGAGTTTTCCGGCATCTTAACAAACGACTTGAAACTTAATGCTTTTTATTGTGGTTTAATCTGTTATAAAAACACAATATAACGATGTAAATTAAGCGGTAAAAATGTGATAGAATTTCAAAATAAAACGAAACTGTTTTAAAGTCTCAGTCGTAATGCTAGTGTAACTAAAGAGTCTAATGCAAAACAAAAATCTAAAAGTTGCAAGGGAAGTCCCGGAATTCTTCTAACATTCTACAAATTTATAGTAAAAACCTGAGCAATAAAGGAGGAAAGTTGGAAGATTATTACGATCTGTGATATCGTCAAAGTCTCAGAAGATTCAAATCCATAAAAATGTGATAGCGGCCGCGTCGACAGTAGAATTTTTAGTCAATTTCTCGTTTGACACAATTGAATTTGATCTTCGGATAAATCGGGTTTCTGGGCACGGAGCGAGGGCGACTTCCGACGGGCGCCTGCGGGCTGCAAGATACTAGCGCGGGCGGAGACCGAACCATTTTGGTGAATTATCTCCAGCGTTTCAGGAATAGCTATCCAGAAAATGTATCTCACGTAGTTCTGGTCACGCGGTAAATCTATATTTATAGTCACAAGCATTACAGGTATAAGGCGTGCTCTTTTATTTTGAGGTTTAAGTTATACACACTTAATATACATAATCAGTTTATAGTAAAAATCTGAGGACACTTTGTACTGGTCGATTGCTGCCAACGAAATGAGCATGCCTGGTAAAGTTTATTAATTAAGACGTGTAAGAAATAATATACGAGTAAAGTCGTAATATCGTATCGTGTCTCGGAGGAGTAAGGTCAATGGGAATGTGACTTTGGCTGTGTTTTTCCGTTTCACGACAGGATAGATGTTGTTCACTGACGAGATTACATTTTTTAACGTGCAAATTGCACCAGCCCCTTCTCCTTTGCTTCATCGGTCTTCCGTGGCAGAGATCAATCGTCGGCGGCTACTTAACGAGTCTTTGTGCCGCTCACTTCGTTTGCGGACGAAGGCCAAACTGTACAGAAATTTATTTCGTTGGCCACTTTTTCTTGTTTCAAACTTTATACTTGCATCTTCCAACTTGACCCCTTTTATATAAACATGGCACATTTTTATCAACCATCTATATGAAAACAACGATGATTTAGATTTGAGTGACTTGAGCAGTAAATATTAAGTCTATTCAGCTTGAGTTCATTGTTAATGAAGCCTGGTCCATACTTAAATCACTTAAATATCACATTTTTTTATCCTTATGTCGGTTGGATGTTTACGAGGATTTAATAAAAAATGTTGTAACACGAGTGATTTTATCTATCACAATTTAAGTTTTTCACGTTGGGGAGAAGAATACACTGACACGCGAATAAAATGTTCTTGTCAAACATTCGTAGGAAAAGATGTTATCATATATGAAATTACATAAACTTCAAAAATATTACGACAAATTCATCAGTTAAGTAGGTACAATAAAAAGGATTTTCCTTTGAGTTAAGAAAATATTTTTTCTTCAGTCACAAAAGTTGTTTGCCCCGAAGTAAAATATACGGGAATAAATTCTATTCTAAGAACTTGAATGTAAAAAAATGTATTATTTTACTTTTCTATCCTAAAGGAATACGATTGTTTACTTCGTCATGTGTAAATGTCACCACTGTTATGTATTGGTAATTATTGTCATAAGCTGATTGCTGATGTAAATTCATCAGCCATATTAAGACGACCATCGGTAACTACTATTAGAAGAAACGATGTAGGTAACATTTGTAACTCTCATTTCGACATTTGACAAATTTTAGATCTGGCAGAAACAAATTGCTCATTATATTGTTACTGCATTTTAAACGGTTGACAGTAAAGGGCTGAAGGAGCTCAGTCCTCGCACAATTAAGGGCCGAAGTTCCCGCAGTGACTGCAATAATTGGGCGAAGTTGGTGAGCGGAGCGGCAGCGCGCTCTCGATGCTGGAGACAAAGCCGCGTCAAACACGCGCTGATTAATTATTTATCTTAACGCGACCTTTGTCTACTTTGACGCTGTATGTGATAAATAGTACTACTGAGATACCGAACAAGAGAGTTACATACTATGTACTGAATGGGATCTTGTTACGTACCTACCGAATATCATTTTCCTAATATTTATACGATGTGAAGTACACGAGTCCTATATAAAATTATTTATATACATTATTTAATCTGAAATTTTTAAAATATGCTTTGCATTGGAAATCTCTGTAAAATATTCATATATTGGCTACATATACAATGTAGAGAATGAAAAGTTTTGTTTTTGTTATTCCCATTGTTAACATTCATCGTTATTCTATGTGATTTTGTATTAATTAAAAATGTAATGAAATGCAATGTAGTACCTTTTGGAAATATTTTTAGCAACGTATTAAATTTATAAGTTGGGATCCTTTTATAATGCTATTTAATTTTTTTCTTTCTTCTATTTTAACGAATCATTAGCCATGCAATGATTTGGTATATTGACATTAAATATATAACATTCATGTTGGAGACGTCTGACAAGAAGGGTTAGGAGTGCTTCTATAATACAAGTCCGTCTGACGACTGAGGAAAGTAGGATTGGCCCAAGTTCGTCAGGACCGAGGAAGGTGGAAATCCTTTCCAGCCGAAGACCCTCCTAGTGCATGCTGGTGTATATACATATAATAATATAACATCAATCATGTTAGATGTTGCGGTTTCTATCTACATACTATGTGTTTCGCGACTCAGCTGTCATGTTACTCACTTCCGTAAGTTAAGAGAATTAGGTCGTTCAAGCTATAGTATATACAATATTATTATGTGTAAGATTTACGTCAGCCCCATAACAATAGTTTATCTGTAACAAGCGCTTTAGCTGCCACATGTTACAACATGTTCGCTATGAACTATTAGCGACATCGAAGAGTTTGTTTCATCGCGAGCGAGGAACGAGTAGCGGAATATTTAAGTCTTTATGCATTGTTTGTACAAGTATACTATAAGAATGGTTTTGCGTCTATATTAATAGGGGATAGCAATTTATTTTACGACTACCTGTACAAGTTTATTAACTATTATTTGAATCAGTATTCCAATTCATTTGTCAAACTGTTCAGGATAATGGCTTACTGACCTATAGAAGGCCTTTCATTCTACCTGCATTTTGACCTTAAAATTGATCAGCTGTCATTTAACTATAAACGGCAATATCAGTAAGCGCTTGTTAACCGCTACTTACTAGCGACGCACACGGCCGCACACGGCGCCCGGCGAGCAGACATTATCGATTCAGTCGCTGCAGGCGACCGATTTAGCCGATTGTCCTGCGTCTAAACATCCACTTATGGTTGTAGTATGTGGATTTGTTTTAAGCTAGACGTCAAACGGCTAGCTTCCCAGCTTTATCTGGGGATCTTAGCTTCAGCAGGGGAATATGAAGTTACTCAGTTTCATAATTTTAGTGCAAGTGTAAGTTTTCTGTCATAGATGTTGTTGAGTTGTAGATGAGTGTATAAACCTAAGTATGTTGTTATATGTCTCGGTCGGGTTTCATCAAAACTTATTATTCCCTACGTCCTGTTGTCCACGAATAACACCCCTTTTATTTCTCGTTAATATCATCGCAGCGCGAGGTGATCTATTCCATAAGCATTCCTTATTTAAAAAATGTATTTTATCAGGCTGTATTTTTGCATTGTTCCAGATGTTAGATCGCCATGAACCTTCCCAAAGGCAGCGGGATTACATTGAAGTGTAATTTATAATACGATGCGAGAAATTTGACGCAATCATGGGCGGGAAGAAAGGCCCGTTCAGGAGCTTCGCCATAAGCCTCATCCAGATCATCACCATCATCAGTCAAGGTTAGTGAGTTTTATTGATATTTGTTGTATGTTATAGCATTAATATATACATAACGTTAGAGGTCTATGGAAATCTAGTGCTAAAATACTGTATTAATTTCGCCATAAGCAAATTGGTGAATTTGAAGAGTAGTGTGCTACTTAATTTAATACATCATTATTATTAGCTATATTTCCCGTATAATTTTAAGACACCAATTAAATTGAATATTCAAGTAGAGCGATGTAA
>DWQT01001329.1:0-17255 GCA_018244895.1 Myscelus amystis hages
ATAACTGATTTTGCCGTTGTCGCAATATTTTTTATTGCTGCTCCTATCCTATTCATCTTAGCGTGATATTATGTAACCTATAGCCTTCCTCGATAAATGACCTATCTAACACTGAACGATTTTTTCAAATCCGACCAATATTTCTTGAGATTAGCGCGTTCAAACTATCGAACAACCAAACAATGAAACACTCTTCAGCTTTATATTATTAGTTTAGAAGTATAGATGATTATTTTTCTATGGCATAATTGAGTACACGTGATCTACTTACTGGTATTAAGAGTAATTTGTATCTTCCATATAACGTTTATATTTGCATACACACGCATTAGCTCACTGAAATTACATAATACCTCAATGAGCGTTTCCAATTGGTGTAATTAATTCGAGTAATTCGTATATTATGAAAGGACGTAGCCTAAGTATAATTTACAGTACGCGTTATTTTAATTTAATTTGCTCTTTTCCCTAATTCGAAGCCAGTCCTAATCGGTATTCCTATTCATAAGTCACGTCAATCTGCTGAGATAACGAGAGTATTGGGACGGGGTTGTGGTGTCATTAGGGATATACGATAGAGATCGTTGGGTTGAAAAATGAAGGGTTATATTGCTTTGATTTATGATATATTGTGTTGACCACAGCTGATTCCGTCTCTTATCTGCCTTTCTCTTGTACATAGTTGAGATATATGTATATTACTTTGCTTTATATAACTACATTTTTAACTATATTTTGTAATTTAGACCTGTTTTGATAATTTTCTTTTTGTTATCGCTTCTTAATTTGATTGTTTCTCTAACGGCATTACTTCTAATAATATTTAAATGATGCATTTTTGTATTTAGTTTCTGTATAAACGTTACAATGGACAAAACCATTTAAATCGGAATTTGAATTAAATTGAAGTAAATAATAAACTTAAAACACCGCTTAGTCTAGTGACGCTAAATATGAAATCTTACATTCCATTTCAAATTAATTGTTCAAACTTAAAAGTTTTACAGATTTCGGTAGAATTTCGACCACTGAGCAATCGCTCAATAGTAATCATTCGACCATAAAAATGTGAAGCTTTCTCTGGAATATATTAATATCGAAATCACTGAACCGATTTCGATATTAATGTGGACGAGCTTTAAACTTTGAGAAATAGGACATTTCAAAAAGAACTGTTTTTCATCGTGAACCATTTTTCATAATAAACTACCATGTTCGTGCAAACTCCCGTTGCTATAACGCTGTATTTTTCATAAATAAAATATTTTGAAATGTTGTTTCAGAACTCTGCAATTATAAAAGTTGTTTTAAGCAAGTTTTTTACACAAAAAATATAATCACAACTAGTGTGGAAAACATATCTAGTCTACTACAGCGTTAATACACCCGGTGATCATACTCGTAGGTTCGAGTCCCGTCTAACACATTGGAAAGAGTAAAAATATAATTACTACATAATTGTACATTTAATATTCATCCAAAGACCTTTGCCGCTTGTACCATCCAATGGAAGCAATAACGCCCGGATATCCGGAGACGTTAGCCGCGTTACAGCGTGCGGAATGTAATGTTGAAGCGGCAAGCATTCCGCAATCCCACTAACCGCAGTTCTGACCTATTTCCAGTGGCTAGACTCGTAAATGCTTATACACGAGTCTATGTGTCAGCTATATGAGAATGGTAGATTTTGTTGCGCTAGGAACAAATGAGCACAGCAACAGATTGTGGAGATCTTCAAGTCCTGCCTACCTTCAGGGAATAGGTGTAATTGTGTGTTTTTTTCTAGATACTTGGTTAAGAATAATTGGGACAATTCGCCATATTAGGCGATTAAATTCCTGTCATTCACATAAAATACACTGAAGACTTATATAGATACCTTTATCACACAGTATAACCAAATGTGCTCATTACACAAATGTTTGTATTAGATGGGAGTCGAACACAAGACATCTCCTTTGGCGAAAGGTTGTTTGCGATATACATTTTTCATATATAATACATTCGCGCGCTTTCGGTAAGTTTCAGCAACCTCCGGTCGATGCGCACGCATATCGTAATTCTTCCGTTTTCCGTCTTCTGTCTTCTGTTTCTTGAACGTCTTCTGTTTTTTTGCAGCCGACCGCGCACATAACTCGACGCAACGGCTAAGCTACGATGCGCTTAAACACAGCTGCGAACTATTGTTTTGTAGTCAAAATAGATTGAGCGAGAATTGGGCATATTCATTTCTCTCATCGCACAAGGTCTTTCGCACGACCACGAGGCCGCCCGTAACAGCTCAGTCCAGCAGACACCGAATGACCTGTGATAAAACGCACAAGTTACGAAACCTTAGCGACAAAACGCTCGTACATCTTTAAGTAGCAAACAACAATGGCGTCTGGATTCTCGTGTGTGTACAGCCTTCGCTATTAATATTTATGACCGTTTACGCTTCGTTACTTAACGATGTGGGCACATGTCGATCGTTTCCGCTAGGTGACTCGGAAATTCGTGTGCGGAAATTATTCCTAATAATACTAGGTATCAGACCGGCTGATAATTATTGGGTTCATGTCACTAACGTTCCCATTTCTCACGTCCTGTTACCATTTAATAATATGTACTAACTTAATGTAATCAGGATCTTGGATTTTATCTTATTTTGTGTTTCACATACAAAAAGTTTACTTGATGAGAACTAATGTAAGAATGAGAGAATCGTTTACATATAACATGGAATTCTTAAAACTTTAAGAAACTTACTTATACAATTAGAACAACATTAAATGAAAAAATGTTAAAATATTTATCATAAAGAAATGAAGATTTCACCTTTATACAAGGAACTTAAGACAGACAAAATTTCTATAAACATTTATGACGGAAATAGTTGGAAAATGATTAGCAATTGTTTCAGGTGAGATAGCTAAGCCTACGAAATTTATTACGGCCAAGGTGTCGACAGTTCGGGGACAAAATATCAATTTTAATTGTTTGTTACTCGCCGACGAGATAAATATAACGGTCCTGTTTAGATAAAAGGAAATTAATGATTCCACGAGTAGGTACTGTGTTTAAAACGGCCCGCTCCATTATGTAAGATATAGCGTTTTCAATATCTAATTATTATAATGAAATTGCGCTTTTTCGAATGAAACCTGATACGTAAATTTTTAAACTAAAAATGCGCATAGGAACAGCACCTTTGCAATGAACTTACGAAATATCGACTTACTCGTATATCCTGACATTGATTGCTGTCTGGCTGAACTGATTGATCCATTAAACGCACAACATGGAGACAGTGATCAGAATAATAATAAATATAATTCATTTATTTTTTATTTTTATTATGAATTTGACTATGTACGATATGATTTGGATTTAAGATGAAATTACAATTGGTATTATCATGAAGAATGCCTCATTAGGAATAATAAACCTAACATGGATTTATAAATAACTATGTTGTTACTAAACATTTCTTCGTTTTCTCTCAGAACTTTAACAAAACTTTGCGTTAAGCGTGAAATTAAGATATCGGTATCTAAAAACCAGATACTCGTACGTCAAATTCACTAAAAAGCAATAAATCGCTTACCAATTCTTTCCGCGCTAAAGTTACAGCGTTTTTGTTATAAACTGTCAATTCTCTCTTCGTTCGTAAGTTGGGTTACATGTTTAGTATGAAACAATGCAAAATTAAGTATTTCAAGACTACGCCACTGTAGCAAACGCTAACACTGATACCTGAGGTGTTTCCACCGTTAATTTATTTGAATAACTCATTTTCGTTTTCTATAGCGACGGTGATTTTAATAATAAATGTTAAGTTCATTAGGATTCGTATTCATAAATAATTATAGCATTTATATACATTTATGTCTGAATGGTACTGGAATTAGATAGCTTTGTGTACTATCCAAATAAGGTAGTGATAGCCTAGTGGTGTGAAATTCAGCCTCTCACTCTGGCGGTCCGCGTTCGATCCTGGCACGCTTCTCTGATTTACCATGTGCGTTTTATAACAAAAATGTAATATCACTTGCTATAACGGTGAAGGAAAACATCGCGAGGAAATCTGCACACCTTAGAGATGTTATAAGTTTGTATAATATTTTTTGTGAAATCTACCAATCTTCACTTGGCCAGCGTGGTGGACTTTGGTCCAAATTTCCTCTCACTATGAGAGGAGACCCGGTCCAGCAGTGATCCATTAAAGGGTGAACAATAAATAACTATCCAAATTATTGTTTTAGTAACGTTAAATAAACCTTAAATTAATGTTCGCTATAAGCACAATTTTCTCGCTCGATTCGTCATTTCAAAAGCAATAAACGCGCGACAAACGATTTTTATCTCATGATAACAGATAATAAAGCTTATCGACAGCTTAAAACTTGATTCATAAACTGCCAAAGGTCTGATTGATTGACGCCGTATCTGATATAATTTTCCGTGCGGCGCTGCGAGTTTATTGTTTATCGTCAAAGCATTTTAAAAGCTTCCTTTCATCGGTTAACAATAACATTATGATTAACTGCGTCCATTCCTAGAACTAAAGTATACTTTTCAACTCCTTTCTTCAGCGAGAGCGGCGCGGTTCCTCGTTTGATGTATTGCGTGTTATTATTACTTTGAGTTTTCAACAGTTACCCTGAACTGTTTACCCAATAATAATAATCTTTAATAATCTTATATGGGATTGATTACAAAGGTCCATGGGCGGCAGTGGCCTCTTACCATCAGGTGGGCTGCATGATCGTCTGCTACTTCCATATTATAAAAAAGAACCCAAACGTATGATCGTAATACAATTTTCGTACGGAAATGATTACCAAGATTTCTCGATCTCAACTCGATTTTCGATTGTTCCAGATAATCCTGCTGGTGAAGGCGCTGGACAAGTACAACATCACGTACTTCACGGTGACCGCGCAGATCGTGTCCCACGTGCTGGCGTACATGAACAGCTGCGTCAACCCCGTCCTGTACGCGTTCCTCTCGGAGAACTTCAGGGTCGCTTTCCGGAAGGTGAGCATTGGCTTCGGTTATTTGCACATTGTGCTTTGGATTTAGTCGAAAACTAGGGGATCTGGGGTGAAATCCTCGCACGCTCTAACCTCATGAAGGTGATGAGACTTTTATAAATTAAAACTTAAATACCACTTGGTATAACAGTGAAGGAAGGTATTGTGAGGAAATCTGCACAGTCTAGAGTTGTGTGCAGTCGGCCAATCCACACAATCAGCGTGGAAGGCTGGGGCTTTAATATTTCTAGTTACGAGAGAATGTTGCCAGCAATTTGAGCGGCACATTATACTTTTACAAGGATTTTGGGAAAGCTATGGCCAGAAATAATATACCAGGCTTCAAAATCAAATACTTGTCGATTTTTACCTTCTGAAGACTTTGGGTCACTACGTTGTATTTAATGGACAAGATAAACAAAAGCGTTATTGTGCTAGACATTTAGTGTGTATAAGAATACCTGTGTGATAAAAAATACACACGCGAATATAACACAAAAGAAGTTTTTTAGACAAAGCCCAAACAAAAGAACTCAATAACCATTATTTATGAGGGCAACATTATCTAAGATCAAAGCGATTTCTCGCAGCCCATAGATAAACTGCCAATATGGCAACACAGAGGTGCTCGAAATAGGATGCCATAAGCCCGCGGGAGATTTCCATCGATGTTACGAACATTTTCCATACATTTGGAGCGATATGATGGAAAGTAAAAGCTCCCTACTGATCGGGCATGCAAATAGTGTGTATCTATCATTTGTGGTTTATCGTAAAGACCCTTTGTTATGAATTACGTGTTACCCATAGTTGACGTAAATTAAGGTTTTATGCTCTGATCGCGTACTGGTTTGTATCTGTCTCTGAATCATGTAGTGTGTTTAAATCCCGGCACGCACCTCTTATTTTAGAAACTTATTTGGTTTTAAATTGAAAAAACATCTGTCGGTATAGTGGTGATGGAAAACATCTTGAGGAAACCTTTACACAGTACCCGCGAGACGTGTGTAGGTATATACCATCACGCCAGGTCTCTAACGGGTTAAGCAGGGCGCACCAATATGTCTCCTTAAAAATCTGACGTGTTTCAACATTCATCTCTCTCAATCATATAATAATCATATAATAAACAAAACTTTTAATAAATAATTGTAATATTTAACACGGTTACTCATTACTATGTAAAAAAAGTTTGTATAAAATCAAATTTCCGTATGGTCCTGTGAATGTAGCTTAATAAGTAAAGTTCAGCGCGCCTAATAAAAGTTCATGCTGTGTTGTCCCGTATTTATATCGAAAAGCTTACAAAGTTCAAGTTCGCATTTTATTTTTTATTATTCATTACCCTCCCGAAAACTTTTCCCGATTTCATACTTCGGGAAAAGTTGTAAAAAAGTTATATTAGCATAGATAACTTATACTTTTTATTATATTATGAATTTACTTATCTTTTACATATTTTCAAGTAACAGTTAAATGTGATAGGACTAATGTCTATGACAGCCGTCTTTATGTGTTACTTACTGTTAAGAATTTCTACCAACTAATCTTAAGTCTTATTAACAACTAAATATAAGAGGACAAAAACTAAATCAAACCAATAGTCCTATACCTACAGACATATATGAAAAACCGCATTTAAAAAAATACTATAATAATAATGACAATTTTAACAATTCCACGCACTGTTATCTTATCATAGAATATTTTAGTACAGTCACGCCTGTTTCTATAAGAGTAGGCAGACAACATTTCCATCGGCTATAGTTTTGAGAAAATTCTGCTTAGACCAAGTTTTCCTATCATCTCCTCTACAGTATATCAGCATCAAAGCCGCACAAGCCGCTGCGTCGAGACGCAAGCCGCAGCGTCTCCGCGTGTCTCAAACACCATAAATAAGGTCACGGTCTGAAAGACGAACTGCGTTGATGGCGTCGCGACGCCAGCAGTGCCTTGAAAGATTGTTATTACGTTGAGTATACAAAGTAAAGAATATAGATAAGCCGGCAAATTCGGTTTTCTACAACGTCGAGGGTGAGCCGGGCTGCTATGGACTGAACATGAAAATGATTATGTAACAGAGGGTTTCTGTTACCTATAATTTGTCAAAGAAAAAGACAGATGTGAAAAAAACGATAATATAATAAACGAAATACATTACTGATTTTTTTAAAATATCAAATGAATTTTTATAGCTGTAATTTTAGATGTACTCGTATCATTGTTGCCTTTGCAAAATTTTCATTTCGCAAGTCACTAAGAATCCACTTTATAACTCGTGTATAAATTTGTCTACTCCAAAGATAACAATATTTGTACCTATGTATATATTGATCAGTAGAAAAGTAAGTAAGTTGTTTACTTTTTAATGCGTACTAATTTGGTCTGGATTCGTTTTTCTTTGAAGTCAGTTTTTTTTTGTTAAAATTTTTGTTTATATAAACATAGTGTAAGATTATGGTTATATGTAGGTAGTACAAAATTGTTACTATTATACATATTAACATATTTCTCAAGCGCACGAGGAATAAAAAGGCTTTTCCAAGAAACAGTTAAACTGAATTCCCTCACAGCGTACCCGGGTACACACACAATATACGGGTATCATAAACAATAACGAGTTAAGTTCATTTTCTACTTTATCCTCCAACGTTGCGCTTCAAGTAGATCTATTGGAAATGAATTGAAGGAAATACGGTTTGGAATTCGTTCAGCGATATAAGATTGACTTTTAAAAGCAAACCCAGTGTGTATGTAAAGAATTAATGTAGATGAAAAGGTTCGACTCCGACGGCACCACCGCCACGCCTATTTCTGCCTTATAACAGCAGTGTTAAGCGCTGCTGTGTTCTGATTTGAAGGGTGTGGTAAGGGAGACATACTTTTCGAGGCATTCCAGCTCAGTCCTCAAGGGTAGAGGCGCATCTGTGGTCGACCTGAGATAGGAATGTAATCCTATCTGAGGTCGATTACAAATGTCCATGGGCGGCAGTAGCCACTTACCGTCAGGTGGACTGCATGCTCGTCTGCTACTTGTATATTATGAAAATAAATAAAAATAGTGATAGAGAAATAGAGAAGCAGTATTTCCTCACGTGTCCATCTCCTCCTGCGTGAGGTCGAGCGCCTCCTGCATCTCGCGCGAGGTGCTCTCAATGAAATCCTTATCACAATACTTGCCCAGCCCCTGCTTGGTCAACACCTGGGAGAAATGGCTCTCATAAACCACGACCTCGTAAAGGCCGTGAGGTAATATCATAATATAACTTATTTTCATCTATTTTAAATAAGAGGTCATTCAACGTAAGCAGAATTTTGTTAACAGATTTTTGTTAACTATAACATCCCCCCTCTTTCCGCCCCCTCACCACCAGTGCTTACGTAAGCATTGGCATATGTTTTTTTGCGAAACAAGCTCAATTTTGCGAAAGCCATTTTGCAAGCTCAATTTTGCAAAACAATCAGTTATAAATAAATATTGCTGATGTAACCACCACCTAAAACCCGCGCTCCTCATGTCATTAGAAACAAAGCGACTGCCCCCCCCCCCCTCGATGCTTACGTAATACTTTAATGACCTTTAACGGGATAGACAGAAAGCACAGATTACATACCTGGCGAGCTTTTTCTGCCTTCATCTCAGCAGTCAAGATCCCTAACAACTACACCGACAGCCCATAAGAAACATAAAAGCATCTCATGAGATATTATATACTTACTCGGGTAATAAGACTCTCCGCTGGATTCTCTACGCAATAAGGGACGTCGCTGCTCTGTCTTGACATTTTGTCACGATCTGTGGGTATATTAACAGATACAACTCAATAAACACCTACAAAACTCTATAAGTAAACAAGGAAAAACCATTGCTGATTGCAATTTAATTCTAATCAAATACATTCTACATTTGGCATTTCAAAGCATGCAATACACATGCGCACAGTTGTATACCTACTTCTTTCGCATTCAATAATACCAATTTATACTTAATTAAAAACTACAATGTCTATCTCACACGGCAGCTAAACACAAACTATAGTAATTACACACAATCCAATAATAATTACACACAATAAATCAATAACGGCAATAGAAACGCTTGCACTCTAGTGGTTAATCTACACACCTCGCTACAAATCTACACACATAGTTAATAATATATTTAAATTTAAGAGTTTCATTAATACAATATAACTAATTACACAATCACAACACACTAAAACGAACTTACAGTTGTTTCTCATACTCTGCATTAAATCGTTGGACGTTTTTCTGCAAACGTTCATTGTGTTAACTATCTTCATACTAATGCCAATTTATACTTCGAGTAGCAAGAACTAATCATACCTATTTAATTAACACATCCCAAAAAAATATCTATCTACTAACTATATGTTACTAAAATCGGACAATTGTAAAAGAAATTAATATAAAAATCAGTGTTTTTTTTATAAATATTAGCAGTACGATTTTGCACTTAAGGATAGCTACTGACATCTAGTAACGCTATATTTTACTAAAATGGTTTTACTGTTGCCTGTCATGCTGGACGGTACGTACATACCAACGGGACTAAAAGGTTCCTAATCTCACTAATAGATGGCAGGCATTACAATAAATTTATGTAAAACCCTTCAGCTACATTTCAAATATGTACTGGAAATTTAAGAAATGTATGTTACAAAAATTATTTAATACTAACAATACTGATACTATATACATATTGACTACAAATAATGAACTGGACTGGATATAGGAAACAAAATGGCTAGCATTTACAAAAAATATAACATGGAAAAAAAACGCTATATTCCATAACTACATTTCACTAATTCTAGAACTACGCCTATGATCTAAGGCTAACGTATTGTGATATTTATTGAGATCATATTATTATATCTATGTTACAAACATTAAATAAATAAATCTTCATTGCTATAAATAAGTAAACTTTAGTATCTTTTGGAAGACAATTAAAATTAATTTAAATTTTAAGGGAATTACGTCACACATTCTAGTTGTGCCAATTGTCGCAGTTATTATAACTAATAGTCATAAAGTCTAATAGTCTGCTACACTCGCGAAAGTTACTATAGTTATAATTTAAACTTACATATCGACAGCTGCTGAACAAAAGATCAAAGCAGTAGTACAAAGATAGTCGAACACTGATATCGCTGAATGATTTTAATGTGCCATGATGTGAATCATATGAATTATAACATGTAAACATCCACGACACAGAAAAATTACACGAGAAATTCAAATTCATAACATATAGAACATTTTTATACAACGAAACCGACTTGAACAAAAAGATATAAATATGTATAATATAGACACACATAATATATAGAATAAAGAGAAAGCCAGAATGGCGGGGAAGATTAAATTCGGAAAAGAGATCAAAAATAAAATAGTTATTTTGATTACAGTAAAATACAATTATGCTCCTTTTACAAATAGGTAATAGAGAACAGCTGGTTAATTTGTATGACGTACGTATTGACTCAAACTCAAAATTTAATACTGAACTCAATTTTCATTTTTCCATAACACTAGCGAACAACGCTTGGTAATGTCAGGTGATCATTGGATCATTGGATTATTGGATTGAACCAATCCAATAATGTTCCAAATTGGGTTGGATTGGATTGAATTTAATTTAATTAAATGTTAAATTTAAATTCATTTAATTTAGTTGAATTTAATTAAATGACAAACTCAGTTGTTTTCACATATCTAGATTCAAGATACCATCAAACAAATTACGGAAACAAAGTCAAAGAAGAATTGGTGGATACGAAAGCAATACTCACTCGATAACCTTGAAAATCTTCTCGGAATCCTTGCCGTGGAGAAGCGGTTGCATCGCTATCTCTTCGTCGCCGTCGCTATGGTTACCCTCATCGAATTTCCTGAAAGCGAATTTCATGTAACACAATAATTCAATCACACGAAGGAAAGATGAACAATTATTGAAAGTGTAAATAACAAACGACCCCAATAAAAATTCCAGACGAATTGAGTATCTCCTCCTTTTTGAAGTCGGTCAAAAATTAATATGAATAGGAAACATTTGATTTAAGTATTGTGGTACCACATATCCCTCGCTACAACGGTGGTGAAAAGGATTTTAAGGAAACATCTTAATCCGGTACTTAACATAAAGGTATCAATGAGATGAGATGCGATGAGAATAATGAGGAACCTATGCATTACAAAGAAAATTTCCATGGATTTTTTAAATAATGCTACGATTCACCTAAACACAATAAAGGGAACATAACGTTAAAGCAATGTTTCATGCTTATCAGTGACCATTGGAAGTAAAATGCAAGGATTGATGAATTGAATAAAGGATAATAATGACAAGAATAATGACGGACCTATGGATTACCAAGAAAATTTCCATGGATTTTTTAAATAATGCTACAATACACCTTAACACAATAAAGGAAACATAATGTTAAAGCAATTGCATTAGCGTTAAAGCATTGATTTCACAACATAAATACAATATTGTTACTTACGCTTCTTCATCAGGTATTTTGCCATCCATACCCAGTTCGCGTTGCATCATCCTGCTCAATGTTGTTCCCTCTTTATCTGGATGAACATAGAAAGACATTTTAGGTCCATTTCTTTATTTTCTAATTTAAAATCAATTCATAGCTTATCAGCGGAATTTACTAAATGTTTAGTGACACATCTGATTCGACCTAAATAGGATTTACTGAATCTATAACATTTAGCATAGGTATTTTTATACTGCGTTCACATTAAACAATTAATACATCATTAATAAGTCCTTATGTAATTGGTGAATTAATTTTCCAAAAATAAAAACTTACTGTTTTTCGCGGCGGATTTAGCTGGCGGTGTTGCGTAGAATGTATCGCGGCCATGTTTCTTGATACTGGTCCAAACAACGCCAAATAAACTATGATTACGCTGTAATAAAATTGATTAGTGAAATAATCTCATCCAAATAACAGAAGTCCATTTGTGAGAAAGCGTTCTATAATTTTGAGATCTTCATTTGTTATCTATTGCAATCAAGACTAAATAGTCCTAAGCATTGGATATTGAAAATCTTCATTAGTAACTATTTGTCTCAATGTTGTTAGGATTTAGTTTGACTTGCTTCAAACCTACCCTATGCATTGGTTCGACAATTTCAGAGACGACTTCATCTAGATTGCCAGATATTGCCCTCTTAATTTCTGGTCCAGCCTCGTGCAAGGTCCTAAGACCGGCCTCCAAGGTCATCTGGTTGTTTCTCGCCGCTTGCTGCTCCTTTCGTTTCCGGAATCTGAAGAATCCATTAATTTTGAAACAGCGTTTATAAATTTTACTACCGCTTTGATAGCTCAGCAAGTTGACGAAGAAAACCTCTGAGAAACCACTAATTCAAATCACATTCCCGTGGCTACGATCCTCAGCCATAAAGCACTGAGTCATTGAGCTACATAGTTCGTGTTTCAAACCAAATCCTGAACTATATCCAGAGTGATATCATCAAGCTGTTGTTAGATATATACGAGTACATAAAAATTGAAAGCTTCCATTCC
This sequence comes from Myscelus amystis hages, assembly GCA_018244895.1. Classification (NCBI taxonomy): domain Eukaryota; kingdom Metazoa; phylum Arthropoda; class Insecta; order Lepidoptera; family Hesperiidae; genus Myscelus; species Myscelus amystis. The sequence goes on from DWQT01001329.1 coordinate 12,590, forward strand.
AATAACATGTTTTCTCAATGTGATGATTACGAATGGAATTGGTGTGTTAGAATAATCAATTGATGTTACACTGTTGACATGCAATTCCAAAAACACAGTTGATACATAAATAAAAATTAACACACGTTAAGATAATAGGATCGCACTCAAAGCTTGGGAACGAACACCGAGAAATGTTACGCGAAGAGAAAACATGCCTTCGGAATGATGGAAAGAAATTTGTTTTTTTTTAAATCATGCTGAAGTTGCGGAGAGTCCTTCGATATAGGAAAGCTGAAATATAAAATCCTGTGAAATGTCATATTATCATCACTACAGTTAGCTACGTGTTGATAAAAGACGATGTACGTCTCAGGCCTTTTTCTAAATTTTTGTGAAATTGACAAAATTTCTTCACTGAAACGTGTTTCTGTTTTTCGTTTCATTATATGTGATTATCGTATCATTTATATAACACATCCCGTAAATATAGAAGTTATGGGAGTACAATTCATTAAAAGGATGACTGAACATCATTCAAGATTTTAAAAAAAGAGAAAAAATAACTTATTCGATTTTTGAAATTATAGTACATGATTGAAATGGAAAGACATTAGACATTACATAGAGTTCGATAGAGAAGTGATTATCGAAACACTAATAGGTTGAGTGTTCGATAGTCCGTGATGATTATATGACAGGAATTGAAACGGAGTATAATAATGGGGTCATTCACAATCAAAAATTTGAAAAAAAAACGCGTAAAATTCTCTCAAGCGTCTTGGCCCCTTTGTGACTGTGACAGGCCAAGAATTAGCAAGCATAAATTACAGCTGAAATTCCTTTATGGTTGCTTATAACTTAAATGTTGACTTACGCATGGTTCCTATAAAAATAGAAATGTCTTTGTTAGTTATCAGAATAATTTCAATTCAACAAGAGTAACAAAAGTACGCATTTTCATATAGGTAAAGCGAATTGATTCTTACCACTTAATAATTATATTGGTGAGGAAGGAGAAATTGAAATTTATTTAATCTCAAGCTACTACTAATATCGAAAGAAGATAGTGTTAAGCAAAGTCAATTAGGTTCTAATTGTATTAAGTATACCAAAATTCTAACTACAAATACATTATTAGTTAAGTATCGAATTCCTAATAATTGTGTGTCGTAATATCATTACACCTTACTGAAATCTATATCCAGCCTGAGACAGAACCGAAATCAGATCTTATATGAAATGCATGTACTGTAGAACATAGAAATTTTATATGAATAACTTTTATATGAGAAAGTTTTATATAATTTTATGTCTTTGACGGTACATCGGAGCAATGAAATCCAGGATATGCTTAGAGTTTAATGTGGACATTCTAAGTCTCCAAGTTTGGCATCCTCAAAAAAAACACCAATAACTGAGCCAATCAGTAAATAAGAATATACCTACTTTTAGAGAAAAAGACGATTCAGTCAACGGTTCCATAGCAAATTCAATAAAACGATAGTCGTGTATTGTATTAGGAAAAGACTATCTTCATGCATATAAACGACTTACCGTCTGAAGTAGTCTTGGATAAGGAAGGTGGCGTAAAACTTGCCAACTGTGATCTCGTTGGGGTCGCCTGGTGGAGGAACCACTTGGTCCAAGATCTTCGACGGTGTCCTCTTCCATACCTTTTTAATGATCGCCCGTAGTTCCGTGTTGCATTCATCGATCACGCCTGTTTAAAAAAATGCGAGGTCTTCTTTAGGTTTCTTTAGGTTTTCTTTAGGTTTTCGAGGATTTCTTTAGGTTTTCAATTTCATGCATCTACTATCGTAACACCATGTACGTCTGCGTATGGCAGGCTGAAGAGAGCTTCTATATCAATCTCAATATACAACACAGCTTTGCAAGCGCCCATATCAGCCGATTCTAAATACTATAGCACTTTTTATTCATGAAATATACATGTTAGTATATTAGTAGTAATTCTTGTCTATTAGTTAATTTGTACCTTGAAATTACTCTAGTTAAAGTCTAAAACTCAAATCAATTTACACAGTGCTATTATCAGTAAATATCAGTGTTGGTAGTAGCAAAGTTCATGCAGTCTTAGTAAAAATGCTTGATTTTAAGCTGAAAAGTCTGAAGATCAAGAAATATGTCTTTTAAGAGCTCACCTGAAGTCTTAATTTGCAACTGCGTTCTCACCACAGCGAACAGCGTTGCGTTGAAATTGACCGTGCCATCAGAGTTTAGAGGCATGTTCATAGACACCAATCTCTTGCAGGCCGTGCGGTGAGGACAAAGTTTGCCAAATCCTTTAAAACAGACGAACATACAAGTGGAAACCATTATTAAGGTTTTCTGGAACAGTATCGTCATTATTATTATTTAAAACTCACCCAACGGCGGACTAATCTTTCGAAGCAAATTAACCACGTCCAAATGTTTTATCCGCCCTTTCGCATCTGGGTCGTACTCACTCCATAACCTAGAAATACAATTATCATTACGAATGCTTTTTATCGTTCAACTTTTAAACAAGTCTTCTTTAAGTGTGACAATAGTGGCGGTCATAGTTGCCACACTGGAATTATACCTTATGAACTCGTCAAGATGGTGCTGGCCTAGAATAGACCAATCTCTCGTCAAGTAATCGAAGTTGTCCATAATGACAGCCACGAACAAATTGATAATCTAAAACAAATGTATTAGTTTTCCATTGGGTTCCAACAATACATTTAATATAACATACAGGGTATTTAAACCTTATACGTTGTATACCTTAGACCGATATAGAAGTGAAATGGAAAACATTTAATTTAATTTCGAAAAATACACAAATCATTAGATCTGTAACTACAAGTAGTATCACTAGATATGTGCCTTATCATTACTCACCAAGAAAGTACAGAGCAGTGAAAACGATATAAAGTAAGGGAAGGCAAGCCTGGACCCACAAATCTGGTCCTCAGCATCGCTGGCCTCCAGATCCGACTTCAAGCAGTGCCTCACCTCATTAGGATGACGATAGTTCGTCGGCGCTAGTGCCATCATTATATCTTGCCACGCCTCGCCTGATATGCCATGAAGAGCCATTAAAAACGCCGAACCAACAAGAACAGTGCCATGAGAATTTATTATGTAGGAAATTGCTTTTAATATTTCCATAGTTTGAAAATTATCAACAGAATCTCGTATATGACAACACAAATTGTTCTAATTGAGTAAGAAAGTATATTACCAGTAGCTGATCTGAATAATACCATCAACGCTCCAGTGAACGATTGGAAATTATTGTTTCTCGTTAGAATCTCGTCATCCAATGGCATTTTGCCGAACAACTGCAATAGACATTAAATTTTGTGTAATAGATAACAAATTCTTAGATAGAGATAGATCACAATAATATAAAATGGATGTAAACAAAAAATAAGTAATTTATAACAAATTATAAATTAAGTATAAAGAACAAGAAATAAATAATTTAATTGTAATAGATGATATATTGCATGTAATGGAAAATAACGAATTTCAATTTTACCAAGACTATTTGAAGGCTGTGCCCAAGTACCTGCATCCCAACAACGGCGTATATGAAGAACAGTAGAACGATTAGCAGCGCGACGTACGGCAGAGCCTGGAACGACTTTATGAAGGTCCACAGCAACGTTCTGATCCGTTCCCCCCTGGACAGCAGCTTTATGAGTCTCATCGCACGGAACAGACGAAAGAACGCGATGTATTGTAGTATAGAACCCTGAGGGACACAAATTGATGATTATAAAAGCGTATAAACCGCACGCCACTGAACCCGATCTTTGGGTCTCTTGTCATCTAGCTAGAGAATCTTCATTCTAGAAATATAATGGCCTATATGTTATCCGATATTCGGCAGACATGGCAACTCCATTGCTACTTCAGCTTGTCCCAAAGCCCTATGATCAAAGCCTAAGCTCTATAACCCTGATCCTTATTTAAAACACTTTAATCGAAACCTGGTCTCGTAGAGTCAGAAGCATGCCTCTTACTAATAGCAGACATTTAACAAATATAAATTTTAGTCAAATGTGTAATGTGACTATAAATAATGGTTTATCTGAACTTACATCCTTACTCTCCGATGAAGTTCCCATCTGTAAACAGAAAGAACATGAAAGAATAGACCTGATTTATTTCTAATTCTACAGAAAATTCTATCACCACTAACTTCTGCCGCAGTAGCTAGACTTAATCTTTTCCTGTACCCGACTCAGACATTAGCAGTCTCCTTCAATATTCGCTCTCCTGACTGACCTTTTATTTAATCCTATTGTATGTACTTTTTTATTATATTGAAGCAGAAGATCGTGAGAAAAGGGTCCAAAGAAAATTCTCTTAGCAATCATTTTGACCAATATTTAAAATGTGCTCATTCATAGAGCTGTCTAATTGGATCCTCATCGTCAACACCTATGTTATGTATGTATGTCAACAGCAATACCTATGATGATATCAAATTAAAAGCAATTAGGAGACCCCACTCTCAGAACGCTAACATAACCAATGCTATGGAAACACAAATAAGTGCTAAGACATAGAATGATATTCAAACAGATTAGTAGATATTAGCGTTCTGTCTTCACATAGTATGAAAATTTGAGATTACTGACTCATTCAAAGATATATCAGCTTTCGAAACACAGGAGCAAGGTAATAT
>DWQT01001330.1:0-17255 GCA_018244895.1 Myscelus amystis hages
TTAACACTGCTGTTATAAGGCAGAAATAGGTGTGGCGGTGGTGCCGCCGGAGTCGAACCACAGAGGGTTCTACCACCATTAAATTATGATTTATTTATTTTCGCTGCGTGCGTCGCTGAAACGTACCGGTTTCCTTGTCGGCGACAGTTTCACAACTACATGTGTCCAATCGGGATGCTGTTCGATCAAGTTGTGTAGGTGGATAGTCGCGAGCTTCCGTCTGCCGGAGTCTGCGGCCGCACCGGACCAGCGGCTCAGCTCGCCCAGCGATGTTGCTTGTTTGCTGCCAACAAAACGGCGAATACAGTTATAAAAATTATGTCGTTTATTAGCAGTTTATCTGGGTCAAAACTGTTTCAGTTATCTATACTTGCGATAAACTTTTATTGTTCGTAATATACATACATGGGATTTAAAAAAAATGTACGCCTGGACAAATTGGTCATTCTGATTGACTGTGATGTTCTTATATTTGATTTTTAAAGTCGCAGTATCTTACGATAAATGACCTATTCCACATCAGTATTATATTCCCTCAATAACTTATGTAGAAAACAAAGAATGTAAGATCGTTGAATAGTTTGTCCTGTTTTTTTTTAATTCTCACCAATATCTGTATGTGTCGTGAGTGTACATCGCATTGCATCCAAACACCCAGTCCTTGTCGTCGACGTTGACAGACTCAATCGCCACAAAACGATTCTGGGGGAAACTGACAAGTCTTATCATGAGGTACGTTGTCCTGTAAATTAGAGATAAAAACAATTTCGAATGTAAAAATTCATTATAAACAAATTAAGAAATCCTTAATATCAAATGTAACTTAAATTTCGATTTTCAAAAAAAGAAAACATTTTAACATTCACCCACCCTGTTATAGCATGAAAGTATGTATTTATAAAATGAGTTCAATAAATTTTAAAATTCAATACGCAAAAAATTTTATTACAATAAAAGGTTGAATTTATATTAACAAGCATTTGGGTTGCATCCAAACCATTTTCCCGTAGAAGACGAAGGTGAGTTATAGTGATGTTGTAAGCGGATACCAAAAATAAAATTTAGTCATATCCTGCACTTTTGGATGAATGCCAAAGATCTTTATCGATTATGCACTTATGTGTAAACTGAAATCACCAGCAAACGTTACTCGCGCTCAAATAAATCATAATTAGATGGCATACCAAGTACCCATAAATACAGAGACGATATTAATGTAACGAAATGTTGCCAACCTTGGAAGCTTTTTTCAGCATTGCAACAATAATTGACACTGCGTTTGCTACGAAACAATATACAGTACGATATTGACTGCACATTTTGTCAATGTTTATCCCACATCCTCTATTCAAATTGAAAACCATAGGTTTTCGTACGTATCGAACTAACCTACCTACGTGATCCTTAATATCCAAAAATATAGTTTAAATGCAGTGAAAGTACAGTATTAATTTACAGTAGGTACAATTAGGTAGGTCACAGCCTACTTCATTTGTTGTGATATATCATCAAGTCTTTACTCTTTACACTAGCAGAGCCTAAGTATTTAGTTTTTGAACAATATTTCATAACATCTAACAGATGACACGAGACATTAATGCCAAAAAAACTCTTTACAGCAAAAAATCCAAGAACAGATTTGGCTAAAATCGGTTATCTGTTGGTTTAGTACATCGCTATCATTATCAGTTTGGTCGACTCTTCAATGGGTAGCTGTTAGATACAATTTTATCACTAAGCAGCGCTCCCAGTTATTATCGAAAAAAAGATAATTCGCAATGAAGTAGCATAATGAAATGCTCCAAAAAGGTAAGATATCCACAATACGTCTGTAATCCCACATCCAGGTATCGATTCTTGCAGTTACGGTACATTTAACTTTAAATAAATCTGTGTAAACGGCAAAATGGTCACCGGTCAAGATCGGGAGGTCAACTCGTACACTTCAAACATGTTTTTTTTTTAAACATTGGGAGATTTTTTTTTTAATTTACACTTTCCAATTCACCTAAATACGTATATAAATTATTCAAGTGCCTTGTGTCTTATTTATATTTATTTTTAGTGTAGTTTCTGCATTGCTTGCAGCGATAAATCTAAATATACCTGCCAATCGACGGTCTTGCTATTTGATAAATCCGCCTGTTATCTTCGTACCAGAAAGCATCGACTGTCATTGATACACTAGTCCGAACCATCTCCGGATTTATTGTCATCGAGCGATTTGCCTGAAATTAGAATCTTCAATATACATCGAAACATTGAAGGACTTATCTTATCTCAATGTGCATAAGGAACCAAAATTGGATTTACCTACACTATAATAATAGGGAGTTGCAGAAAGCATGTTTTAATTAGATTTCTTTAACAGACATATACCTATTCAAAATTGTTGCTGTAATCCCAAATACTGCCTCTACGGAAAGTATAAACGAATTTCAAGCTATAATAACGTATTCACATATGTATATGTAAGAATCTATCTAAGAAGCTATCAATAATGGAAATAATAGCTTTTAACTCAAATAAACTTTTTTAATTGTGAACGTTTTATAGATGCTGGCGTTGTATTCCGAACAGACAAATATGTTACCTGAAAGTATTGGATCGCTTTTGATGTCAAAACATTTCTATCTTCAGTTATCTGATCGATCTTGACATCAACGATATCAAACAGGTAGCGATTTATGACTAGGACTAGCTGTTTACACCATACCATGCTTACGTGGTCTGGCGACACCCACACTCCTGGGATAGCGGTAGCCTAGGATGAAAACGAATGTAACATAAAGTTATGCAATTGCATATCGACGATACTAAGATAATAAATCCGATTTCCAAGGAAAATTTGCAAATGGCTTTACCACATCAAAAATTGTAATTTGGTAAAATTTCACATGCCCTTCCCGACTGTTATCTTTAAGTTTTTAAGGCGATTTAATAGATTGATTTGCCACTAACCCGTGTTTCCACACATACGCATAGAAACATCATACGATATAGGGCTCGCGGAATTGCGAGACACCCGTACCTAGCAGCGGAGACGTTAAAGACGTTAAAGAGTACTCGCTTCAGCAGTACATATACTACTACTAAAATAGTAGCAGCCATGTCCAAAGGATGACTGCTAAAGACATTCAAAGATTTGAGACATAACAAGATTTTCATTGAGAGAAGTACATATATGCAAACAAAGAATCATTATAATAATACGTGAAGCAAAAACTTTGGATCCCTTTTTACAGAAATTGCGCGGACGGAGGAGTATAAAATTTGGCGCCCTTATATTTTATATATAGGAGAAGTGCAGAATGCTAGTTTTAATAGATATATGTACATTTTAATAAAAATGTATGTTTACTACTTACCAAAGCGTTAACATAGCTGTCATTTGAAAAAGTCAATCCAGCAGGCATAAGTACATCCCTTGGTCCACTACCAATACTTATCAGTAACTTTTTGTCTTTAATTTCCTTGTTTTCATTAACAAAGTGCTCCCATTCCAAATTCGTTAAAGTGTAAAAATCATCAATTATTCTGTCAAAATTAACCACAGGTGCCTCTAATGGCGCCGCCAAGCTTATAACAATGTTTGCTGTTTGTAATGTGCTTGGGTAAGCCATAAGTCGCTTGGCAATCAAGCCACCCTAAAAATTGTCAATAGAAAAAAAATGTGAATCAAATCTGTTGCTACAGATTAATAAAAACAGAAATTGATATGGGTCTTTGCTCAATTTTTAAAATACATATAAAAAATATTTTTTATAACAGCACAGTACAGTTTATTAATTTTATGCTTTATGTAACAGAGCATGAAAGTGTACATGAAATAATACTTTTATAATATGTATGTATATGCCCTTAGAGAAAATCTGTAACTGATCTCACCATAAATATATTCACTACACTACTGCTATGAATATTATGAGCTATGTTTGTTTAATCTGTTTAGCTCTATTTAGAAACTACAAAAAATATAAAGAAAATTGATGGTGAATAGAAATTAGACTTACCATTGAATGACCAATAACAATAACAGATGAAGGCACAGATTTTGTGTATTTATTGTTTTTATATAGACTTAAAATTCTGGAAATGCAAGCTGCTGCAAATTCTGTTTGTGTTTGCAACACTCCTCCGTATAATCCTGAATATTCCTCACTGTAACTCACTAAAAATGATCACAAAACAGCATATCTTCAATAAACAAGTAAACTCCTATAATATTAACCCACAACATGTGAAGTCTGTCAACATAGACTATTGCCATTGGGGATCTTTGTACCAAAGATGTCCGAGATTAAAGCTAAGATACAAAATGATATGTCAATTTCAACCAAAAATAAGTGATATAGTGTCATGTGAATGATGTGCTTTTCACAAGGATAAATGCCTGCATCACACATTGCAAGATAATAAATTTTTTGCATCTACAATAACATATTATTATTGTCTTTATGATATACACACCCTAAGTATGTAATATATATATACATAGCTACAGAATTTCCATATTTAGCTTTTAAATTTGTGTGTAAAAACTATGGTGCCTAGAGAAACAAAGTAGGCTAGACTATGACATTCATGTGATCTTTTAATTTGATTTCATATGCATAAGCCACTAATCATCATAACATAGTTTAAAGCATAACATTCTTGAGTGGCTTATCAGATGCTATAGTCTCAGAGCAAATTGATATTTTATTGTATTAGATGTTGTATGACATGAATATAGCATGGCAGCAGATATGCAGTGGATATGTGCAGTATAAACCACCCTCACTTAAGTACCGATGCATGCTACACAATGCTTTCTTAAAAAATATATATAATTGATCTGTCAAGATTTAGGTAAAAATCAATATAACAGGATGATATAAGTTTATAATCTTACCTGTAAAATAATCAAAATGATATTCATATCCTTTAGATAAGGCTTTTCTTAAGGCCACAGAAGCCAAAGACCTGGCTTGCATATGACTTCCAGAATTTCCTGGAAGAAACAGCACTGGAATTCCATCAAACCTGAAATTAAAATGATTTTTAGAATACAAATACTGAGTACGTAGTACTACTAAGTACACAAGCAGAATTCAATTTCATCTATTTTTTCTAATCCTGAGATAACAGGTTTATCTACAGATAATCTTAGGGTCCCAAGACTATATGTAGGTGATAAAAAATCTAGCGCCATATAAAATAACGTCATTTTATTATCAAAATGATGTAAATAAAATAATTAGGACTGTGACAAAATTCTGAATATCCAAATAAATTTTTTTAAGAGAAAAGAAAACAGCTTCTGTCTATGCGATTTATAACATAAATGGAACCTGAACATTGCTGGAATTGTTTTAGAAGCTCTCTGTGAAAAACGTAAGTTCAAATAAAATTAAACTACTCACCACATTTTCCTTGCTCTTTCAGTGAATCTGCCCTCACTGTACGCATACAATCCATATTGCGGATATTTACGATTTTCCTCCATTGAAATACGCTAAAATTAAAAATATTGTGGGAAATCGTTACTTATCGTATCAACATAAATGTATTTAGAAATAATTAATTTATTTTCTATTTTATTTAAAATATGGAATATTTACCACAAATTGGGGATATTCATACATGTATGTCATCTCACAGTAATTATTTTTGTCACTAAAATACATGTTTAAAATGCCAAGAAGATATGCTATAACAAACAATAACGAAAGAATCTGAAAAATACTAGTACTAATAATATTTAACAACTTCATAGTTGGTTAGAGAATTATGCAAACTATAAAAATAGAATATTGTCGCAAATTACATTGTTCACTATCGTTAGGAAAGCGAAAAATACTTCATCTATGAACACTACGAGAGAGACTATCTATTAATGTCTTGTTGACTTGACTTTGCATACTGTACTGTCAAAACTGAAGTACCGACTACTGACGAGCGTAATGTACAATCAAATTTCAGATACCTTATGAGCGTCTCCAAGCAATAATACCTTATATTAATTATTATAATATTTATGAATACCTTCACTCGTTTGAAATCAATTACATATAGCGTATTTTTGAATTAGATGCCTGTTTTATTTTATTGAAATTGAAGTATTATTGGTGTATTACTATTGTTTTTATTGATGTATGTATTGCGTTATTAATTGATATGTCTTTAGTGGCTTTATTAATGTACATTTATTTATTTATAAAATGTGAAATGTAAAACTCCCGCGATTCCTTTACTTCGATTTTAACCAGAAAGATAAAGATCATTTTTAGGATGCTCGCGCTTGACGAGCGCGTGGTATATCGGCTTATAATAATTTTCTAGCCTGAATATGTTTTTATATACGTTGTTTGCCCATTAAAAAACTGTTTTGTTGACATATTGTACATTACACAGATGTCATTTGTGTGATATTTTGACATTTCTTATCATGTAGATAGATTACTTAGATAACCTAGATTATTGATTGATTGCCGACATTGTTAAGGCGACAATGTTATAAGACGGCAGACAATGCATATATGAACAAATCCTACTGTGCAAAGTCAAAGTTAATAAAATGTTCGAAAGCATCTTTAGTATTTACGATTGCGTTCATTTTATGAATATTTTTTGGCCAGTTGGCCCCGTACTTGAAATTTCGTTATTCCTGGTTTTATTAGCTGGAGTGTTACTGATGCTAAGAGCAACTTATCTGAGCTACCGAATAATTACTACAGAAACATTGTTATTCCAACTGACTTCATTTAAAATTATTATATGTATCGGATCCGGCGGCCACACAATGGAAATGATCGAATTAGTGAAACATTTAAACGGTTCGAAGTATCGTCCGCGGTTATACTTAATGGCGGATAACGACGACAGCAGTGAGGAAAAAGTACATGAATTTGAAAAAGGATCCAGAGATTATCAAATAGCTAAAATTCCAAGAAGCAGAAACGTGAAACAATCTTACATGTCTTCTATTTTCAGTACTATACATTCCACTATTTGCGCAGTACCAATTATATATAAATTTAGACCTGATGCGATCCTGTGCAATGGTCCAGGAACATGTATCCCTGTGTGTGCTGTAGCATTTCTATTTCGTTGCTTGTTCATATTAAATTGCAGAATAGTTTTTGTAGAAAGTGTATGTCGAGTTAGGTCATTATCATTATCTGGAACCATATTGCAATTTATAGCAGATATATTTGTGGTTCAATGGCCTGAATTAAAGGATGCATGCTTAAGAGCTCAATACTATGGACGATTAACTTAACTTACATTCATCTTTTTAAGTATTGATGTATCTCTTTTTAACAATTTAAGAAATTGCAGTAGATATATCGATGTTATTGAATTATATTAATGTTTGTGTCATATTTCGATGTCTATTTATATTGTCACTAGTTAAGTAAGATTGTTATTAACTTACCATTTTTAAGTCTGCATTTGTCAATGTTTAGTCACCCAGTGTACTGTGTTGGGACTGTAGCAAAAGTAAAGATTTTGAAAGATATAAATGTTCATGTTTCTAAGTTTTTAAATGTGTAGTGGGGAATATTTAATAAAACAAATTTTATAAATATATAGATGTATTCTTCCAATGCTTGAAGTAACATCTTCAGATCAACATTATTCTATTTACAATAAATGTATTGTTCAGAATATAAATCATCAACAATTTATTGTGTAAATGCTTCAGTCTTCACCATTTAAGTGCAAAATAAGGTAAATCACTTTGATATACCTTGAAAGGGTGTATGAAGGTTGATTTTTGAATTCTCAATTTCTATAATTATATTAAAAATAAGATTATGTACTAGTGGCCAATTGGATAAAATTAGCAAACATGATACACTTTCCCTTTTTTATACATGATGGAGTTTTAAGTAAAGTTATGACAAAAAACAACAGATATAAATGGTAGTGGAGTTTAGATATACATCTGAATGTTAAGAGGAAATGCCGTTGGACAACTGGCTCCACTTTTCAGGGAGGCCAATGTCACCACTAACACTAACACACTATTCATCTTGTGGTTTAATTTTCATTACTCGCCACACTACTTTTGTGAAACTATGAAAGCCCAGTCTACAGTGCATTTCAGTAAAAGGGGCATCGTTTTAAATACCTAAAGATTTTATAAAGAAAAATGCACTTAACATTTCAACAATAGCCTAAATGTTTTCACCCCTAATAAATATATTTTAAACAAAGCTAGGTAAAATAAATTGACAAGGTGATACACAATCATGAAATTACATCAAGTAAATAAGATTAAAATAAATAATTTTAAAACATTCTCTATATACACCTGTGTGTACAATGATTATTCCAGATAGAAATTTAGAGTTGAGGCACTAACATCACAGTTTAGACACAATTAATTATAGATTTAGGCCATCACACCGGTGTTTTTAACTTTCTTTTAGGATCAGCTTACGCCGAGAGGCGACGAAATGCGCTTTTCACGCGCAATATGGTGCTGGTTTAAATTTTATTGAGCATGAAATTGAAGTACATTAAGCCGCCTTACGTTAAATGTAGGAATGTGTGGTAATACCAGTTTTGACGCAAAACTGCTAAGATATTAATTGTTGCATTTCGAAGCACCTGGTGACGAACTGTCATTATAACTAGCACTCACGGGCTAGAGAAATTACCTTATGAGCAACCTAATCATACCCCAGCAGATCTTAATGTGAACTGTCCCATATAATAAAAATACTAGTTTACAACATTCCTGTTAAAATGCACAGTAATTACGATAAAGTTCAGAATGGCATAATACAGTGGAGTTCAACAAATACACCTCAAAATAAGTGTGTGTTGCAAAACTGTGTTAAATTTGAAGTGTGTGTAGCTATTACACCCTGTTAGAATAAAGTGTGGTGGGTGGGATTATACTTCTTGAGGAGTTACCACAATTCAATTGTAATTGTTTGTAGCTATATCAGGGAATTGGATAACAAGCATGATCAATTGTCACAGTTGGTTAACAGTCAATAAATTACCATGTAGGTGTTCAGAATATATTAAAATCACCTAAACAACATTACAATCTGAAAATACATTATCGGATATAAACTGTGATAAAAAGGATAGCTCAATTGGTTTACGCATTGTTTGCACTAAACACTAGGTCTTTTAGAGCCCCTTCCCATAGCCTATGCCCAATGGCTCGATACAAAAATGATTAATGTATGGTACATAAGTAAAAATCACAATAAACACTGCACGACAGAGTTAATTCTGTCATTATAGTTTAATATCGGGCAACAAGTAGCCTAAATACGGGCAGCCTCTCAGTACGATATATCTTGTCAATACAACAAGTATACATTTGTATGAATTTCATGCTTGTGTAGGTACTTCAAGATTAAGATTTAATATACAATTGTGTAAGAAACAGGCACTTGTTTCCTTACATATAACAATTTTAAGATTTCATATGGAAAACAGAGATTCTATATTTCCCCATTTAAGGCATGTCACACAATAGGTAAACTAACAAATACAATATAGCCTTAACATTATTATTATTAAACTTAACATAACTTAATAGCATTTAAGGTCTCTTATACCTAAGGACAACTTGCCAATATGACTAAAAATGTGCAGACTTGTATAAACACAATTTTCCCGCCTGTCCTGAATTTATTACAATTTTATATTGTTGAATGACACTTTAGTAACAATGTGAAAAAGTCAATGTTTTTAGGCACATCTGAGAATACTACGCTAAATATGTATAGTTGACTGTATATATAAAATTATAAGTACAAAGGAAGATTAAGTTTTTCTTACTTAGCTAATTTATGAATTAAGTGGACAATACATTTCAGGGTTTACTGCTACCGACAATAGAGTGAGATGTTTGATTGCTTGTTTCTTGTTTAGAACTTTCATCTTTATTGAGGCAGTACTTATCGTCATCAATGAGGTGCATTGCTTCATCATAGGTAGGGGGAGGAGGTTCCGAACTGGACGGCTGAGGCTTGCTAGTAGCGGCACTAGATATTAAGGCATCATAGGAGGGAGGCAATGTTGCACTTGAAGCTGTGCGAGGCACTTGACCACCATATGCTTGCTCTGCTTGTACTGTAGCTATGTCCTGAAATGGAAATCAAAAAAACATGATATTAGACACAAAAATGTAATCGACAACAAAGTTTGAACTTTTTATTTCCTCTCTATTAATTCTCCGTATATTTGATAAAGCATATTGTGTTACAATTAATTAAAAATGATTTAAAACTTATACAGATATTCAAAATATCCATATAAAGTGGACAATATCAAACTTTGCAGTAGAAAATGATGAATATTCAAAAGTTGGAAGGCACTTTTCTATATAATTTTCTTGTATCAATGCTAAGGCTATAGAATTTTTTGCCCCATTTAATCACATTTTTAAAGTGATATAACAGTTAAATACTTCTTTTGAATATGAATAAGAGGATAAATTTGTAACTAGTGATGGACCTGAAATTGATGAAAGTCTTATGATAACAGTTTTCAAAAATTGCCATTAACAGCCTCTATATGAGCTAGACATGAATGTTAGTGAAATAGAGAGCAAGTGAATTGCCCGGTTTAAGATGTAACACTTTAAAGCTGATAACAATATTTATAGAAACTATTTCCACTATGCACATCATGATAAAAAAGAAACGTCTTAAAGGTGAGTGTACAGTGTGGGGTTACCTATCTACAGGGCTGCGTTCAGAATGCTAAAGGACACTACTCTTGTATGACAAATGTCCATAAGTAGAGTTGACCACTTTTATCTTTGTAAATTTTTGCTTACGTTTTTTTGTTATTTTTGTATTACTAAAAAGTAAAATGAAATACTTATGACATTTTCAGAATTCCACTTCATAATCACAAGTCCACTGGAATACGCAGTCAATGGCATTGAACAAAGTTATTTCCTTCATTGTATTCATATAATTTATTAAACAAACAGTGACCCTTTTTTTATTTGCACGAAAAACATTTGTCTACTATAAAGCTTCATTACTGGGTTAAGGTTACAGTTTATTGCTCTATAACATTGCGAATTGACGATAACGAATAAGAAAATATCTTCGAAGTAATATAACCGTTACTATTACCTCGCTTTCTATTGACTCAATCAATTTGCACGCAATAAATGCACGATAAACCATAAGGAATGTAAAAATGAACTCGTGAAAATGTAGACGGCGTGATTATGTGACTCACTCTGATTATCTCACGTTGGTGCAGAAGCATTTGTATAACACTTTTCCTTCGTAAATACAGCATACTCTTCACGGCCACCATCATCCCGGAGCATATAAATATGGGTCCCACCAGCCACATGTGTCCCAAATTACTAAGTATGTAACCATCGGCATCTCCCAAGGCCAGGACGGTTATAACAGTACCTACAGAAAACAGTACCATAGAAAGAACAAAATACGAGTAGCTGGTACAGTCGCAACGACCGAATCTCTGATCTTCATCCAAATCAAAATCGCGATGCCGTAGACGATGCAAATGTTGTCGAATGAAAGGCGTATCAAACACAGTGGCCATTTTAAATGATATTATTCACAAAACCAGGCACAATAAAATCGTTCAATTTTTAAATATACACATATTTCTTTTGAAATTAAATTTAACTACTTGCGCGAAATGTACGAAACTGAATTCAATAATATACATAAGTCACAAGCACCAATTTTTTCATTTGCTTTGCTTCCTTACTCTTTCTATCCACAGACAAAATATTATCTACATGCAATTTTTAACTTGACAGATATAATAACAGTGCATACATATCATAGAGACTGTAGGTAACACTGATTTTAGAAAAACGCGTCCTCTTCCTTTAACTTTCAACTAACTAATTGTTCAATATTTTTGTCCTCAATATTTATATCCAAAAGCTGAAAAACCTTAAAACAAAGAGTTAGTAAAATAATTATTAAATATTTTCATTGTTACAATGAAAACAATACGTCTGAAAACGCAAATAATCTATTTCATTTTCTAATTAACTTCACCGTAATATTATTTGATATGAAAGTTACTCTCATTACCTAATGTTACTCTTATTACATTATTTGATATGAAAGTTACATGAAACTCTTAGGAGGAATAAAAAGGTAAATAACAATGATTTTTGTAATGCTTATATTATGACGACGTTAACTTTGAAGATCACTCTGAAGTTTCAAACTTTGTCAATATCATTTATTAGTTTTGTTAATGCCTTTTATTTAAAAAGTACATATATCTGGAAGGTTATTCTAGTGATTAATCTCTTCTTGCTGCATTTGAGATACGAGGAAAAACAATGGATAACGATCTACGATATAGATATTTATGATTTTAGCATGAGTATTTGTTTTGCGTCTAGTTGTAAGATCATTTCAGTACTCTTAAAAATTTACAAATATATTTAACACTATGAACATCATAATACTCTTATTAGTTGTCTAGAAACTATAATATAGGTACTGCTTACTTTGGGTTCTAAAGCCCATTGACAAGTGTCCCAAAATATTTTTTCGGAAGTCACAAATTAGAAATTACAGTCTAACTAAAATGTACAATTAACATTGACATCGGTTAAGTGTCAGCAAGGCGGTTTTGTAACCCAGTGGAACATAAAATATATGACTTGTCAGCTGTCATTGATATGACAATTGTCATTGTCAAATTGTCATAGGTCTTGTAAATTCAGAGAACAAGAACTTGTAATGTAAATGTGAATTTGGTGACGCAAAAAGTTTATTGATGTTTTTGTTTGTTATTACCAGTACAATTGTAATAGTTATAGCAACGATCGAATAACAAATAAATAGGAATGGCTCTGTAGGGGTTTATTAATAATTACTGATTTTGTTTATAGACATCCATACGTTTTCATTTCAACATTTTCCACAATGTCTCGGGTATTTCTTCTGCTGTTATTAATTAATTTCTGGACAGGTAAGAAATTATTTATTCAATGTGCTTAATGCGTTGGTATCTCAATATTGGTATCACGTGGTATCTTATTTGGAAAACCTGGTTTTTATGACACATGTATAACCATTTTATAATGCTAGTTTGAAAGTCAGCACTGCAAAATAAAACTTGTACTTATATAAAACATGTGTTGTTTTGTAATTGTGTATTTTCACGTGAAATTACATTTGCAGCTGTACTTGGTTTAAAATTGACTGTCCGTAATGATGGTCCCGCCGTGCGCGGGTCCAACGTCACAATCACCGCCACAGTCTCCGGGTATTCCGGCGAGAATCTCGAGTTCCAATATTGGGATGATGCACAGCCAGAACATCGAGCTGAGGTGAGCAATTTTTCACTGAATTAATAAACAACTACATGGTTATCAATATACTATTTATTGATATCCAATAAAAGGAACTGCAATATATCTTTAAAATGTGAAACACAAAAACCAAAGAAGTCGAACTAGAGTTCTTGAATTGGCCACAATGTGATTATAGTTCATATAAGTGTGTAGAATTTGGTAAGATAAGCAACACTGAGGGCTGTTGATGTGAAAGTGAGATATGGAATATTTTTATACATAAACATTCTTTATATTTGGAGAAAATTGCTCCTAATTTCTTAAGTTATAAAAGCAAATACACATGATTTTTTTTTAAATTTGCTTGCTCAAATTGTAAAACGTAAGAATTACTTATTTATATAACAGCTGTCTGGTTCAATGACCCCTATAGCTTTCCTTTGTTGAGTGATACACTTGCACCTAATTATGTTATTTATAGCTGAATTCTATTTATTGTTTTTAAGTTATAAGTTCACTAAAGTATAATTAACTATACTATGTCAAGTTATGGCCTCTTGAGTTATTAAGACTATTGTATACACAGCTATTGTGACATGAAATTGTTAATCTAAAATGGCAAAATGATTCATTTACTATAATATAAATGTGGCTAAAATACCTATCTTTTGGTTTTCATCTGGCTCTAGAGAAATTGTAATTGTCAGTAAGATCTCCTGTTGGGTATATTCAATGTATGCAGTATCAAATATTTGATAACCAGTACTGAGACAGTGGGAACATAGTGCTTTTTAAACGGGTGTGTGTGTGTGTTATTCTGCCAAACTTGTATATTCTCAGTGAGGTTGTGTGTGTACAGACTCCATATCTTTTGTAAGTGAGAATATTGTATTAAAATAACTTAAGATGCTAAACGTTAAATCCTTGTTTTTCTTGTACAGTTTGATAAGAAATCTAATACTTCTACATGGATAGTGGAATATCCAAGATATCTGTATGAGGCTCGAGATTACACTGTGAAGGTAAATCTGATGAAGAACTTCTATGGTATCATATACTTGGTCACAACTGGCAACACAGTATTTAAATTAACAGGTAATTGTTTTGTTTCAAGTAATTCAAGATTTCTTCATGTTCAACATTTAATGGATTTAATTAAAAATCTATCAAACAGTTTGCAAGATTTACACTCATATAGGCTTAGTTAAATCTAGTGTATTAATCAATCTATACTAAGATTCAGTTTTAACATACAGCTTGCGAAAAGTGGAGTAATGAGGAGTTTTATAAAACTGCATCCATCCTTGGTGTTACCAGTTGAAATGGGTATTTTACACCGACATTGAGCATTTTTTATATAACTCATAATATGATATTTTGATTTATCTCTTGTATCAAGTTTCCACTCTTCCACTTCATTCAAGGCTTTTGTTGGCCCCAAAAATATTATAAGATCAAGTAAACATATGTAGCTATCCTTATGAGAATGTTATATTGATACTATTTATTGAAATGTAAGAAATTGAACTTATAAATAATTATTATCTAGAATGTACTGTAGGAAACATGATAAGACTGCAAGAATGAGAACTTCCACTTCTGTCAATAAATCTTGTTGTCAAGGCGTAAAGTCCATAAGTGATAACAGTTAATGTGTTATAAGTAAATGATATATCTACATTAAATTGAAATTGTTTTCAATTTCAGATTCATTAAATGGGAATCTTATATTAAAGCAAAATAACATGGAACTAACAAAGAATTATGTTGCAGTCAATAAAACAGTTCAACATTTCGTGAAGTTACCTGATAATGAGATGCAATTTTTGAAACAAAATGCATCCACCATTGTCACATATTGGTTCATTGATTGCATGTATATAGACCAAACAACAGATTTCTCGTTAAATTACACCTACCAAGATGTTATGACCGATCATTTCATTGATGTGTTGGTTGTCGCTAACAACGATCCGTTGCCGCCGATAACTACAACGACAACGACAACGACAACCACAACGACGACAACTACGACTACAACGACCACTACTACCAGTACCACCACAACCACAACAACAACAACACCAAAACCAGAAACAACATCTGTCGTAATACCAACAGTGTTGCCAATTAATGTCACCGATAACACAACTCACAATATCGTCAAACGTATGGCCGGGACGAACACGGGACAAAATAGAAATGCACTGAAAGACTTTATTTGTCATAACTCAAGCATAGTGCCAATAGGAGACCACTATACTTATGGGCATTACCAGCAGACTATCAGTGTAAGAGGTAAGACAAAAATCAAACAATTGTAAAAAAATTGTGTTGTAAAAAGGGATTTTTACAACGCAAATTTTGCTTTCAATTATAAGGGTACTAAATGTTTAAATGAATCAATGTTGCTTTTAATTATTATGCCAATAATTGTTAATTTAAAAAATTTGGTGCCTTTTTCATTTTTATTTATTGAATTATTCAGTGTTTTGTTGCTTAATTGGCCATCACTTAATATTGTTATTAACTTATAAAGGCTTTTGTGGATCCTTCCTTCCACTTATAATATTTTGTATATTAAATATATGATTATGCCAATTTAAATTACCTTTGTTTGGATTTGATCTTACTAATACAATACTGAATATTTCTTAATGTTACCAATATTTTTAAATTGATGTTAAATATAGGTATTCTCTCAGTAAATTAGGCTTTTATTATTTTTTATTATACCGTTGCAAATATATTGTTACAATGAGCAAAATCCTTTTCTGAAAACATAAATTTGGTATTAATAGTGAATTTTATTTAAGCATACGTATTATAATTCCAGAAGCCATATCGACTTTGAACATAACGGGAATGAACTGGCTTCAACACGGCGATCTTCTGAATCTGCAAGTGAAATACACGGGCTCCCCTCCGTTTGATTACTGTGTTATGTACAAACCCGGACAGTACAATGTCACTGGGAACGAGACTTGTATAATGAGGACTAGAACCATGTCGAACACATTCCCCTTAGTGCATTACTTTTCGGACAGCGATCAGCATACTGTTGTTGTTGTCATCGAAAATGAGGTCGGCAAGAGTGTTTCCAGAGCGACCATCAATATTTATAAAGGTACACTTATTTTCTTTACAGTTAAGATGATACTTAAATTAGAATAAAAAAGAAAGCAACTTTAGCGAAGGGGTCGTCCATTAATCAACTGAGGCTCGAAAGGGGGGGGGGCGAGATTCGCCGAAAATCACGAAATACCCCAAGGGGGTAGGGGGTGGTTAATGAAATGCTAAGAAAAATCACGTGATTAATGGACGACCCCGTAGATAAATACAAGTGTATATTTTGGAATATTGCAAGTGCTTGATACCATTATGATTTTTTCGTTCGTCATCGTCTGTTACAGCGTCAGTCCACGCCCAATTGTCAGTGATCGTAGTGCCGGTGACGTTCTGTCTCGTGGCCGTTACTTTGGTGGTGTTCGGTGTGGCATACTATCAGCATCGCTCCAGGTATTATTTATCAATAATTTAATACTATAATACAATATCTAGTCACAGCGCTGTGTCCTGTGGCATTGCATTTGGATCTCGTATTGTCTTAGGGCACATGGACTCTCTGATTGTATGTAGTCACAGTCGCCTATGAACATTTGAAAAACCCGAAGTGTCATTAACGCGTTGCCTGCATAAACGGCGAGCACTTTTAGCGCCTTGTAGATGCTTGTTCTTAAATATTTGTGTAAATTAGGGTGCGTTTTTAGTTCGACTATTACACATTGATGGTAAGGATTTAGTAACATGTAGTAGTAGGGAAGTATTACATTATGTATTTATATCTAATAAGCATTTGGATGGACAAAAGAATCATCTAGTTGAAGACTTGACTTGTAATAAATAATAATAATATCTTAGGACAATTCCACGCACGGCTGTCTGATTCCAAATTAGGCAATTTATTGCCTGTGCTATG
>DWQT01001331.1:0-17245 GCA_018244895.1 Myscelus amystis hages
TCTACCGTTTACCGTTTGAATTACGTTGAAATTACGATTTGTTGGCGCCCTAAGGATATATTGTTTTAATTTTATTCCTCAACAAGTACGATGAGGTCTCATTGCAAGATCTTCTTTTGCGATTTCCCAAAAATCTTCTTTTTTGTGTTAAGTCAGTATTCCAATAAGCATGCGATATGTAATATGCTACTAACCAAGTTCGATCTCCTCTTCTGGCGTTGAGTACTTCCATTCAATAGGCGGGCTTATTGTTAAGTTTATGTCTTCATCGTCCGACAAAGCAAAATCGACAGTGATTCGTGGAAACGGTCTGTTGCACGCAGCCAGGTGGGAGCGCGAACGAATCGACGTTCGGTATGATCTTATATCTTCCAGATCAATTGTGGCTGTAACTACCTCCTACAAGAATTCCAATATTCCATTATAGGATCATGATCAACCGGAGAATGCAATCAAAATATTACTAAAAAATAATTAAATAATCCACACAAAGACTTATATTATTAACCTCAACGATTTATTACTAAATAGTTAAAGATCACACAGAAACAACTATGTAGTTTATATTTTGGTGAGCGGATACATCTAAATCATGCGCAATTTTAAGGAGTTCCGAAAATATTTAACGATTCGTATAACAACTAGAATTACAATTGTTGAACTCACAATTATGACGTTTTTGATAGAAGATGACCTTTTTCACAATAACTGCATTTCGTTTAATTAAGCACTTTCTAACTTCCGGTATCTGATTGTATCTCGTTAAATACCTAAGAAGTCATTTAAGATAATATAAGTTTTTAAAATATATAATATTTCTTTTACAGAAATCGATCAATTCAGTCAGAATACCTGCTCGAAATTGTGCAAAGATTCGTAGTTCTAAGTTAAAAATACATATTGTAGATTATTTTCCTTTCATTGTTTATTGTCATGTTATGCAGTTTTATTATTAAATTATAATATGATTTATTATTATATTTTAAATTTAAAAATCATCAAAGAATCTTAATCGATAGAGTTTCACGAATTAAATGTACTTACCACATCGTGCAATGCAAATTGCAATCCTCGACTAACAATCTCCCCATTCACCGCAACACACGAGCACCCGTTGAAATAAATCCTCTGTCCATCACATCCCCTTAGATTGCTGAACAAATAGGCACCTCCGCTTTTAAACGTAGCGTTCTTAACTAAATCCACTGTTACATAAGCCTTCCGTAACTCCATATAGCTTCCAGAGCCGTTAGAAATAATTTCAACTCCATCGAGAGCCAATGGCACATGTCGGCTACAAGAATATTACATTGTCATTATGAGTATCACATTTCTAAATCTCGTCGTCTGGCACCCTAAAATCTACTTTTTTCAACCGTTTTTCTGTTGTTCCACTGCTGAACACTTAAAAGCTTACCTTTGCGGATTCCATAATTCTTCGCAAATCTCAAAACCAATGCAGGTATCTTTGGTTGCGATCACAGCGTCGCCAATAGGCACCGTAGTCTGGTCCGTAATAGCAGTTATCATCCTCGGTAAATAGAAGTCTTCTACTTGACGATCCTTTCAAATCAATGGCATAACGCATGATACACACACATACACATTATTTTAGTATAAGAAAAAACCTATAGGAAAACCAATTTACCTTCGTCCAGCCAGAGAACCACCTAGATTCTCGATAATTTCCGTCCTCGCACAACAACATCTTTGGCCTAATCAAGAGAATCTTTTTATTAAGAAATGCAACACGGCAATTGTACGAAACGTTTCGATGCTGAACAGGCATACCGACATCCACAAGTATATCTTTGCATGTTGACGATTTGAGCAAGTCCGCTAATACTTGCCAACTATGAAGAAACGTGTCCGGCTCGTGAAAATGATCTTCACAGCTATAACCGCTGAAAACACACATTTAACGTTACATGCCATAATTAAAAAAAGATTTAAAATCTCTACAAACCGAATACTCTCGCTATGTATAGAATTTTGCAGTGTTTTAAGTTATACAATATAATAATAATTATTAGGTGGTAATATAACCAAGTAATCATTTCCATCGAAGATTTATTTGTGAAAATTTACCATATCTCCAATTCCGGCCCTGTACGGTACATAGCACCCATTTCCTTTGCTTCTTGTATCGATTGCAAGATTCTGCTTAAGTTACCTTCGAAATCCAGAGCCCATTGATTAAGGGTACATACTGCTACTATGACTTTTCGACCCATAATTATATTTCTTACTTATCTGAACAAAAAAAAACGAAGACCGGTAAATAAAAATAAATGTGATTTTTTTTAAGAATTTTAACAATTAGGTATGATTTATTATTTTCATTCAGACTTAAAGTAGTGAACTCAAATAATAACAGGATAATTTCTGAATAGCAAATACGACCGACTTTTGGGCAGTGCTTCCCTTTGGAATTTACTATACATTTATTATTGCACTATGTTTGGTACAATACAGAAAATGGAACAATAATTCTAGTTAGCTTTGCGGGCAAACGATTATATGGAGTATTTATGGCCTAAGTATATTTTAAACCGCCAACTCCAAAATTCAAAATGCTATAAAATCTAGCAATACATTCAAACCGCACCGTTCATTGATGAGTGACACAAGACAGACTGGTCTGATTTCAGTAATCGATCCGCGTCAGGTCGTACCAGGGGTCGGTCGATCACCCCGCCAGCCTTACTTACTCCTCACTGCGTCCTCAACACACTATACGCATGTTGTGACACGACGAGATTACGTTATTATTAACAATCTTTAGATGCATTAGACGGCCAAATTTTTATCAGCCTTATTACAAGCATAATAGTGTCAAATGTCGTATGTATAATTTTCAATGAAAACATACATAACAGATTATATAATATTTGTAGATTAAATTATATAATGTGGACACTTCATAAGTAGCCAATCAAACATTTGATAAATCTATATACATTTTATAGATAGTTATACCTAGGCACAATAAAATACTCATACAATCGCACGAATTTGTCCTGGGTGGGAGTCGAGCCCACAGCCCCCGAGCTATCCCTCAGAAGGCGGGTTCAGTAACTACTATACTAACGGGCCTGCTAAATAAATTATCATTGTATTCAATATTTATTAGCATATTAAAACAATAACCACATATTTGGATGGAGACTGTCCTCAAGTTTCGCCGTAGTGTCCTACCTCTCCACCTGCTGGTTAACTGGCCACGCGAAGACCGCGCGGCGGCGGGTTGTAATAGCTAAGCTTGCATATTCGGAAACAAGGTACCCGAGTAGACAACTCGGATGGATAGAAATGGGAAGCTTTCCCTAAGAAGTAACGGACGTAATTGTAGGCTGAGCAGGTTGCGGATACGGGTGCGAAAAGAGAGGTGGAAGAAAGACAAAAGCACATGTTCGCGATAAAGCAGCGGGACAGCGGGCGGTGCGTGTACGTTCGAGCGATTTAGAACGCTACTGGGCCAACATGGCCGATGAGTACACAGTACGTCATCCAAGATATTAGCAGTAAGCGCGCGTGTGCTTACATTGTAGCGCATGTTTAGCGGGGATTATAAAATACAAATAATAGTATTGCGGCGCTACCAATGATCTACGTATAATATTTTAGAATTCATTAATAAACTTAGGACCAAGGACCATAACCAAGAAAAGAAAGAAAGTGATGAAAGTAATTAGGTGAATAATGTGCAAGCATGCTTGCAAAAACGAATTGGTATTATTACATGCGTTGAAGTAGACAAGACGGAAGTGTAAAAAGTACTAAGAATAACAGAACAAAATTGTCAAAACCTTACTCACGAAGCGGCCAAGTACCCTTTATCGGAATCTATCGACTAAACATATTCAGTTTCCTAAGCAACAGACTAAATTGTAAAGCACAAAGCTGACTGTGAATGGAAAGAGAAGACAAAAATAATATTTAACGGAGAAACGTATTGTAAGGTAATTTGAAAACACAACTACGTGAGTTATGTTTTGCTCATCTACTGGACCAGATAGCTTCTTACAAAAACAATAAATTCTTTATGGAAATATGCAATTTATGTCTGTAATAAAATAACAGATAAAAGCTATTAGTATTGTTCGTATTAGATATTTATGAAATTGTACTTTTTCCTATCCATCTTTACTGTGGGATGAAACACAATGTATCCTGCTGACTTTATTTACAATAGGCATGTTGTAATTTTAGCAAGAAACATATGCTATAAATGCACCAAAATCAAACAATGAAACTATCAGTAGGTACCTAATTACCTGAAGTAGAAACATTGTCACTGAACGATTTAGAAAAAAATATATAAAACAGGACTACGCTCAATCTGTACAGCTTTATTAACAGCATACACACTTCCTATATAGTGTATAAGTTGCTATAGACAAATAGGGCACTACATTAACACAAGCAAAATGAATGAGTGTTTCATTACTAATATAAATAAACTAATCTAAAACATTTATCAATGGAGAAAAAGAAAAACAATCTCACGTAGTAACGGGTGTAATACGCTAGAGACACGACCTGTCCTGTTAATCAGAAAAACTTACAGTTTTTCTCTAGTGGAAGTTTTACGTTATGAAGCATTCCTGCTACTACCAATACTGGTAAAAGCCATAAACTTCCAACTGAAACGTTAATTTTCTAAGAAAAAAGCAACGTAATGTAGTGTTCTTTATGTTCATAGCTCTATGAATTGATTAAAGTCTGTAATCAAAGTTGGCGGCGGAGTTTTCGCACAAATTTACATTTCGTTACTTGGAAGTGCAGTCACCTTTCAGCCTTCATGAGGGCCTGTGACGACGTACTAAAGTCGTAACTTGGAAACTTATTTTTTTTTACTTTTATTTACATGTACCTACTATTACTATTATTAATATTCGACATAGTTCTTCGGTCTGAATCGGAGTAGACTAAAATAATACTTTTAATAAAAATGAATAATTACCCAATTTTTTTCCATGAACAAAAGAGATAATTAAAAAACAAAATATTAAGGACTGTAATAACTATAAAAAAGACAATAGCTATATTATGTACGTACATACGACAAGAGAGTATACGTATACTCTCTTGTATTGTCATGCCAAATAGAAATATGGAAGCTGAAAGCAGTGAAAATGGAAACACGCAAGGTTATAGAGGTTAGTAATTTATATATGTATCTCTCCACCTATATTTTGTCCCATATCAGACGGAATATAATGCTTTAGTATAAACAGTATACATGATATTAAATTTACAAATCAAAACGCTTCGTCAACATACCTTATTTATAAGTATATTTCTTATTCGAACTCGAAGTACTGCACAAACACATCTACATACTTTGAGTATCACCAAAAATGCTTACCATATTACTTTGTGAAAATTTAATTCAACTATTCAATGTGATATTCAACCTGTTTATATATCCAAATCATTGTTTTTACATTGCTGCTGTGACGTCACCAAACACCTGATAAAACACTACACGATCGAAGCGTGACATCAGTGAGTTATTCGTCTCCGAATCACTTAACTTTGGGCCCTTGCACGACAGCCAGTTGGGTTCCGTGCGCCGTCCGACCCGCCAGTTCATGCGTTAGTTGTAGAAAACGGAAAAACTGCTAATTTTTTCAATTAATAATAATTTAACAATGGCAACATTTAATATGATTAGATTAAAAATAAACAAATCCAACGTGCCTTGATTACAAGTTATGCAAATAACTGTTAGCCAAAATCAAATTTATTGTGTAAAAGATAAGTCAAAAATGTTATGGTGGAAACAACTAGAGTGCACCCAAGAAAACGTAATTATGATCGAAAGAGAAGAGCTAAATCGGGATTACATTGAGAATACATCCGTGACACTTACGCTCCCTACTCTGCCCAGAGACCCAGTGTTACAAGATAATTTATTAATAGCGAATCTTGAGCAAGTGAAAACTTTACAAGCCTCTTTATTTCCCATATGTAATAAAGGTAAGCCTTTTAGGTGTCAGGTGCCAGAACAAAAGTGAAATTGACCCCGGGACCAATCGTCCTATGTTAAATCCAGTTCGTATTATAACCATCATCAACATCATCATCGCAATGTTTTCAAATAACTGACAAAGTTTTTTAGACTATGTAAGGTTACACTCTAACTCTAATTTTAAAATAAAAGATAGTCAATCAAATTCAATTGTTGTTCATATATATGTACTTAAAAGTTCAAATGATAAAGGCCACAGTTTTAATGATATTTTCGAGCCCACACTGGTTATATGTGTTTATTATTTAAATCTTCACATAGCGTTAGGTAAAAACTGTTAAATAATAGAATTAGAATTACGGAAACCTTTGGAACACAATATAACACTACTATGGCATACTATACGTTATACATAACTTTGCATAAATTACATACGAACTATATGAATTAATTAACTAATTAATTGTAAAACACTTCAGGAACTTTTATATCAAACTTTTTACAAAACAACATAAAGACGAATCAATTAGAAATAAATACAGACATAAGAACGTTTAGAACTACCGCTAAACTTAAGGAGCCAAGAGAATTGTTTGCATTACCGAAAGAACTCGACTGTCCTCAGCAAGCTCCTCGATGGCCAACTGAGTGTCAAGTAAGAATAGAATGTATTAAACAACAAACTAATTATATGTATAAGTGATAGATTGCTGACGTTAAATCGAACCTAATATTTAATGTCCACTGCGTAGGTAATAGAAGAGAGGATACAACATATAACATGGACGCCGGCATCTCCAGAGCCCTACTATGTGCCTACGGGAAAAGAATTAAAACCACAACCAGTAGGCGAAGACGCTGGAACGGTAATCTTTCAGTACTACCCAATGAGCGCAGTCAATTACGTGAGTTGTTTTTTTCATTAGCAATTAATACATAATATGTACCTCAACATGCAGTGACAATTGCCCTATGTGGTATTAATTCCTATAATTGATTATGGTTTTTAAAGTAACGTAACCCTTTAGTCCTTTTATTTTGTAGGATTCAGACGGCAAAGTGCAATACCACAGCTTATCTTGTATTTTAATAATATTTAACAAACATACAAGACTATATTAGAAAGAGACAGGAGATGTAAAGTACTCAAAAAATAATCCAATTACATATAGGTGTATGTGTACTTTATGATTCACAAACTGTTACGAAATTTTTACGATGTGAAATGAGTAAGAAAAAAAAGAACAATTTTCTATAAACGATATCTCATTTTCAGTTTTAAGTTCTTCGCCTTATCTTTGAGTTCATACATTTCTCAGTACTAGTTTCGTAGTAGTATTTTTCGAACTCTAAACTTAATTATTATAAACAATAAACGGTGAATTAATTGTTCCTGAAAAAAAGTTTTCATTACAAATAAATCAGAGTTACTTGATAAATAACGAGTTACTTATGAAATGTCATCAAATTTTGAATATTTTCAGTTTAGTCGTTCAACTGTCGGTGGATCTCGATTGTACCTGTCCGCGTGCACAAGTGCTGGTGGTGACGATGAATTGCGATTCGAGTCCCGTTTTGAAAGCGGAAATCTAGCGAAAGCTATCCGTATAACTTCCGCTTACTACGAATTACATCTGCGCACAGATTTATACACAAATCGCCATATGCAGTGGTTCTATTTTAAAGTGACCAATACAAAGAAGCAAACTATGTACAGGTTAAATATAAAGCACTGAAATTGTATTAAATATGCAAATGCACTAAAAAGTGAATGCAATATTAGGAAAATCTGTTATTGATTCTTTAATAATATATGTTTTGCATATCTAATAACATACACATAAAAGTACGTAATACACCTACATGGACCGCCTTAGAGCAAGTTAATTTTTTTTTAAATCTTATTTCAAGTTTCACCACCACTAATACCAGTTTATATATAGTTTTTGAACCGAAGATATTAGAATTTTTAATTATAATATTATACAGGTTTTCTATAGTAAACTTATCTAAAGCAGAAAGCTTATACAACGAAGGCATGCGACCTTTACTGTATTCTACGAAGGACGCTCAATTGCATTCGATCGGATGGCGACGTTGCGGTGATAACATCGCCTATTACAAAAACGATCCTACGTAAGTTTTCAATATCTGTTAGCTACATGTATGTACATACGTCTATGTATGTAATGTATGTTAAAAGGAATGGAACATTGTAAAATCATTAACTGGCGACACGTCTGTCTGAAAGTTACATATTCGTATATGTAGACCGTGTATGTACTTGGTATGTGTATTGGGCGGGTGTACAATGCTCGCCCGGGACAGTTCTACTATCGTTACGCCTTTTGTCATCGTAAAGCAATGTGTGTAAAAACTATTTGTTTTGTGTAAGAGAATAGTTTTGTGTAAGAGTATATTAGAAGCGAACAACTAAATTTTGAATAAATTTGAAACATGTTTTAAATATGCAAATATATTATTAAATAAACAATAATAACAAAGAATGCATTTCTAATTGCAGAACAGAAGAAGAAGAGCAATTCTCTAGTTATACTCTAACATTTAATATAGAGTTTCCTCATACAGACGATGCTGTTTACATTGCACATTGTTATCCGTATACATATTCAGATTTACAAGAATATCTCTCGAGATTGCAAGCACATCCAGTCAAGTCGACCTATTCAAAGTTGAGGCTTCTTTGTAGAACGTTAGCCGGAAATAATGTTTATTATATAACCATTACGGCACCGCAGAATCCAAATGAAATGGAATCTCAGGTAAATAAATAGCAGCAAAATAATTTACTTTTAAGTATACATTACTGTTGACTGTGTTTGATTGTTTTTTATTTACTGTTATGGTCAATAATATTAAATAACTGGAGCGTATTATAAAATTATTAAAAAATTAAAAAATTAAAAAATATTAAAAAATTAAAATTATTAAAATTATTATAAAAATTATTTAAAAAAAAGTGCTTCATTCCTTAGAAAAAGAAAGCTGTAATCATAACAGCTCGGGTACACCCCGGGGAGACACCGGCATCCTGGATGATGAAAGGATTTATGGACTACTTAACTGGAGACTCGAACCAGGCACGAGAGCTACGCGAAAAATTTATATTCAAATTGGTACCAATGTTAAACCCGGATGGCGTAAGTGGCCTAGATAAACATGCACACAATCCGGAATAATTATCACAAGAGATCTACATAATACTATACCCTACCATTACAGGTTATTGTTGGTAACAATCGTTGTTCATTGACTGGAAAGGATCTGAACAGACAATATAGAACAGTTATCAGGGAAACTTATCCCTCAGTTTGGCACACAAAAGTAATGATTCGAAGGTAAAATTTATAGAAGTAGAATCCTCCTCATGAAGGTTTCACAGGAAGCTACATAATAGTGATTTCATTATAGGTTGCAGGAAGAATGTGGCGTCGCTATGTATGTAGATTTACACGCACACTCGCGAAAACATAATGTCTTTATCTATGGATGTGAGAGTCGTAGAAATTCTGACAAACGTTTACAAGAACAAGTTTTTCCACTGATGCTTCATAAAAACGCTGCTGACAAAGTAAATATGAGAAAGAGTATTCATGACTATTCATGAACTACTGCACTTGCAAAATAATGAGAGTACTTTAAACTTACAAATTTTATATTTCAGTTCTCTTTTGAAAACTGTAAGTTTAGAATACAGCGGAGTAAAGAAGGTACCGGAAGGGTAGTTGTATGGATGTTAGGAATCGCCAACAGTTATACAATGGAAGCTTCTTTCGGAGGATCTGAATTGGGTAGTAGAATGTCAACTCATTTTTCCGTTCAAGACTATGAGAGCCTAGGGCGCACTTTTTGTGAAACTCTGTTAGATTTTTATGACGAAGACCCAAGCAAAGAGAGATTACGAACGAAAATTGTTACAAGATTGCTTAAAGAAGGATCAAACGCTGATGAGCCAACTAATATAGATTTATCTGACTACTCCAGGTTGGCAATGTTGTCTGTTTTAAGTTTAATATTCAATACTATTATAGTCAAAATTTTATTATAATGGTTTTTAAAGCAGCGATGAAGGCGACACGTCAAGCAGTAGTTCAGAGGCCGGAACTGTTAGAGAAAAAGTAGCCTTTCTCCAACCAGCGCCACCTCCTTCACCTAATTATCAACTTAGAAAAAACATAAATGATGTAAGTAAATAATTATGAATTGCCTTTATTGTGCTTTTTGCGTCTATTAATTTTGTATGAAATGTATCTAAGTTTAAAACACGATACTGACATATTTTAGAAATCAAGAATACGGATGACCTTAGAAAAGATAAATAAAATTGAGAAAAAAAAAACGAAACGGCAAACATTACAGGTATTTCATTTTATGACTACAGTCGCCAAATGAAAGGATTTCAATAAAATAATACCTGTTAATGTCCACTCTGTTAATTTCAACTCTGTTAATAATTTTAGGTATCTAGAGCGACAATAGATCTAACATCAGACGCAATGAGTGAGCCTTCATCAGATTGCGAATCTTTTGAAGAACATCTTAGTCCGATCAGAAGAGTGCATAAGTTGATGCATTCATCTGATAAACTGAAGCCGAGACGAAAAAAGAAAATGCCCCCTGAACTTAAAATCATCAGAGCACCGGTATAATGTTTACATGTATGTTGGATTTTGGTGCAATACATTTTGAAGACTTTTAATCAATTCCTTACAGACAAGTGATTCACCTTTTAATTCTGATAAAGAAAAAACGAACAAGAGCGGAAGACCCCGGAGCGTATCCATGTTTAATGAACCAATGGGAAAACAAAGATTAAATCCATCATCTTGGCATCAATTCAGACATTTACCTCCTGCAAAGTACGCGAGACATCTGTTTACATCTGATGATTACTCATTGCTAGATGCTTATATACTATTGCTAAAATTAAATCTTTTTTAATCAGTTGGTATATAAACTTTTTTTATACGCTCAGGTGTCTCTCCGACGTAAAAAGCAGAATAACACAGCCTTCAGAACTGCAGGTAAAACTAAATACTTTAAAGAAAAACGTATGGACTGGTATACAAGGAGATGAAAAAGGGCCACTTTCATGGGGAATATCAAGTTTTGCCATGAACTCTTATTTCACTGACAGTGAAGCCTTACTTAGGTATATTTGTTGGTCATCGTTTTGTTTTTGAATAATCTACAGTAACCTTACTCTTAAATCGAGGCACCTCTCTTTAATCTTATCAGGTCATGTTCAAAAAAATTAGAAGAATTAGACGGCGATAAAAAGAAAACGAAGGATGAAAAGAAAAAGAAAAAATCTAAAACAAAGAAAATCTCTTTAAAAGTGCCAAATTCTGACAATATATTGGAGCCAATAAATAAACTACCCAGAAATAACAAGAGGAAAGGAAAGTACGTATTACAGTCTGATAGACCCTACTTTCAACGATTTATTTATCTTGAAAGCATGGTTTGCAAAATGATGTCAAAATAATATGCTAAAAAGTCCTGCAAGTAGGGCCACTTTGGAGGGTTAAAAATAGGATCTGATCTGATTCTGAAACACAGGACAACAATGTAGTGCTTGCAATATCCGCATGGCATACTTCTTTGTGTAATAACAGCTACTGGAAACTAATGATTAATAATAATAGATATGAGTGATAATCAAATAACTGTGAAATATTACAATTTTTTATGTGATAAGATTACATCAAAAGTACGCTTACATCTGATTCAAATATCTAATATGCATCTTATAATTTTTCAGATTGAAGTATCTTAAATCGGAAAGTGTACATTGCAATAGTACAAGCTTCACTGAAATCCCTCGAAATACTCATCAGCCCACACAAAGAGGGAACCATGGTGATACTAAACAAAGATCTAGCTTTCGAAAAAGTGCATTTGTAGTGACTGCAGTACAACATAAAAAAGCTAGTTCAAAACATAATGTTATGCTATCTGATCAATCAGATTCTGAAGATTCCATTCAAACTAAAAGGAAGATAGTCAAAAAGAAGGCAAAAGGCTCCAGAAACCAGTTAAGGAAAGGTGTTTCTGAAATTAAAATTAAGAATTAATTCAAACTAAGTCCAATTTATTGTTGTGACATTGTTAGATTTTTAATAAAAGAAAAAATAAAGACAAGCACTTTTTGGAAATTTGATTACTCATACATATAGAACTTCAGTCAGAGTTCCTAAACTATTGCCTTATGTACCCCTTGACACAGCATCTACCAGTCTATGGAACTTATTTTACAGAAAATTTGACAGTGCTAGAACTATAGCATCAATGTTAGTATGTAGAAGCATCATTGACCACCTGTTTTTGGAAAACAGTGGTGCTGCCAAACATGAGTGCATTGATTATTCATGCAATTATTTTAATTTTAATGTGAATACACTGACCAGTACGGAAACATTACCATACAGTAACCAGGGATAGTGACACTACCGTAATGCTTGAATAAAGCTATAGAATATACGCTGAGCTAAATATTGGGCATCACACGCCCAACCAATATTGCCAGACTTTTATTTCGCCGAGTCAGGATTTTGAAACTTTTGATTGAAAAAAGTGGGATTCTTACATCGAAAGGAGGTATACTAAAAAACATATGCCATCAGAAATTTTTAAATATTTTTTTTAAAATACGTTTAC
Source organism: Myscelus amystis hages (assembly GCA_018244895.1). Taxonomy (NCBI): domain Eukaryota; kingdom Metazoa; phylum Arthropoda; class Insecta; order Lepidoptera; family Hesperiidae; genus Myscelus; species Myscelus amystis. Next base: position 12,659 of record DWQT01001331.1, read on the forward strand.
ATGGCAATAGACAACAAAAATGGCCATAGACATTTATAATGGTATTTTAGGTTCAAGTTATCCCCAAAAGCGGGTCGTATAATTTTGATGTAAGGATTGGGACGTCTAGCAATGCTGTGCCCAACATACTCTTTCTTAGATATCACAGCTATGCTTATAGGTTACCATTACTGATTTTTATTTATTTAGCAAAATATAAATGCTTTCTAATACATTTTATAGAAGATTTTTGTTTTATTTGTGTTAATAGGCTTAAGCTTTGAAAACTTGATGCACATCACCCCGCTCAGGTTACTTGTACCGACAGCCATATTTAAAGTTCACCATATAGACCTTTTTTCATAAGGGACACCAGCATTTTATTTCATGCTGTTGTATTTTAGCTAAATGCATTGTATGTGAGACATGTATGTTAAACGGTAACCTTTTAGAATAACAGGAAAAAAATACAACAAAAACACAGAAAAAGTAAACAGAAAAAAATGGAAATAAGCAATTACAGAAAACTATGACTTAAACAAAAGTATAACACTACAATTTGGTTTCTATATTTATTTTTGGATATTACCTTTACTTGTTACTAAGAATGAGAAGATAAGAAACAGCTGTAAGTATAGATTTTGATGATTATTTATATTCAGATAGTCACATAGTGCAAATAATATGCTTGAGAATAATATTTATAATCGTCTTGTGTAAAACTTTCTTTGAAGGTATCGTTAGAGCCGTTGGCTAAATTTTTAAAGTTTTCAAGGATACTACTTTATGTTTAGAGAAATAGCTCGGTTAGGTTAGAAATATTATAATCCGAGCGAGGGTCGGTTGCCCACCTAGCATAATTTAATACAACAAAAATAATATAGCTTCATGCTCACTATAATTCCCGATGGTTCCAATTCAGTCGATTATGCAAATAACAATTGTTAATTCAAAAACTGTTTTTCACGTTTATCGTATTTATCAAAACAATGTATTTCAAATAGTCACATTTAAAAACATTATCTACTTTAATAACTGACTTTAAATTGATAATGACAGTGACAGAACAGATAAACTGTCAACACTAATTTGCGTAGATCAAGTTATAGAATTTCATGGAACGGGTTGTAGGTAAAAAAAAAAGACTTTAAATTTTGATACTAAATAAAAAATGCAATCATATGTTCAATTATTTATAAATTCTTTATGAATATATAGCTCAATTAAATCACATAGAAATTTGATCTCTTTCATTTTCCTCCAATTTGTCTGCAAATTTAAATGGAACCAAACGATAAATGTACTCTTCCATAACTATGAGAGTTTGGAGATAACAAACAGAACATAAAATACAACCTAATTGAGAACCTCCACATTCTTTGGTGTCGGTTCGGTTAGAAATTAACATTGTCAGGCATTTACTTATAAACATAGCCCGACAAAAAAACTCCATGTTGGTTTAGTAATTTATAAAAAACAATATAAATAAACATTTTTTTAAATTTCTGGATGTTGTTGCTGTTAACAAACATTATTAAGCCAATTATTTTGAGTTAAATTAACGGACGTTGCGCAAAATGAGGATGCAACAGGTGTAGTAGCTGAAAAGGCTAAAATTCGTAATTCGCCTGCTTCCGAAAATTGGAGAGCGTTACTAACCCGTAAGCCGGATGATGTATAGCCTGGAGTTTGAGGCTCTCCAGTGATTGGATTAAACGTCCCGCATCTCGTTTTAGCTAACAGACATGAAGTGACATTAGTATAAAATCTAACATTGTCATTATCTAGAGTTATATTAACTCCAGTCCTTGCTTCCCGAGTACACTGTGTTATCTAAAACAAAAGCATAATGTAACATATCTATATTCTTATGACTAATACATTATAAGCAAAAATATTTTGGAAATATACCAAATTAATCGAATTTGTTCTTCTTAAACATCGCACGAAATCACAATATCCCATGTAACAGCCAGAAGGTTGCACATTTAATGCGGACGTTGATAAAGTCTGTAATACAGAAATCCTAAATCTAAAAGTACTAATAATGTAAAATGTTTTATACATTATTTTTATAATTAGAAATGAAATTCAATTATTTAACCACTGACTATATAATGTTTTTATTACCATTACTGCAGATGCACAACTTGCATAGGACGTGTTTGTAAAATATTGAATAGCACAGACGCTCAAGGCATTTAGTTCTTGTGGTCCCTGTAATAATTGTAATCTAATAAATAATTGTTATGTTGCATTAGGTCAACGGTCCTAAACTAAGTTTACCTCAGGCATGGAAGTAACTCTTGAAAAACAAGTAATGCAAGCATCTCTCACTGTAACGTTTGTTGGTTGTGCTGTGCTGCACACGAGATTAAGTAAATATTGCAGTTGACTCCTGTAATATTGTTATAAATTTATTGTCAAGTTTAATGTAATGATCATTATACAATTTGTTTATTGGACTTGCCCATTTGATGGACAAAGAGCAGAAAGCTTCTGTGTTTTCCATTGCAGTATTTTATTTTTGACGTCGCCTAAAATACCGTTAGAAGCAGCTCCAACCTGTAATGGCAAAAATAAATTTATATAATGTCTGTTCGTTAAGTAATCACCTAAGCATAATGAACACAATAAAGAGGAAAGGTTCTAACCTCACTAAAATTTAACAAATTTTGGTTCTTCCACTGCAATAAATTTTTATGAAATTCGTTAAAGGTAAAAAATGTACATCTGGTCTCGATCTGTAGAAAACAATGAGACTCGGAAATATGGAAATTTAAAAAAGGGAAGTAATTTTTGAATGTTAACGATGTAATATATAATTTACCAACATTTGGTTGCTATCAATTATAAAATTCATAATAGTAGGTGGCTTTATTTTAATAGTAGACACTTACAAGAAAAACGATCATGATTCCAAAGTACACCAACTTCATTGTATAAAGGCAAAATTAATTAAATGATAAAGAAATAAGGTTTGTTTTGGAATAGTTGCACGAGAATACAGATGAGTATAGGAACAGTTCATCTGCAATACAGTTTGAAACATTCTTCGTGTATATAGAAAGGGAAAAGCGAAGCATTATATATTATAATATGGCATTGTTATAATTTGTAACATAGGTACAGTAAAAAACGCATTGGGGTTCTGTATACATCTTTTTACCGAGATTTAAAAATTACAACTTCATCAGGCCAAAATAATTTAGTAATGTATTTTTTTATTTTTAGTGGTTTATTCTGTTTTTCAGATTTTTTTCCGATTACTACACTAAAGTCAATGGGTTCAATAATGAGAATGATAATTTGGATGTGGTGTGCGATCTTCGCGTACATACCATCTCTATCTTGTTATGAAATATATATTTATAACTTTTTTTGTATTATCAGTACTTTAAAATATGAATTATAGAAGATTCATAGAATTATCGAAATATTATAGTCATCAATGTTAATTGTTCATTTTATATTAATATTTATTTACGATAAGTAGACGGAGTTTCTCGCACCAGCACATTAAACCTATCAGGAAAAATCTGAATAACACGTAGAAATAAATTAAGAATCACGTTACTTAATCAGCGCTCAATAAAAATGAAAATATGGAATCCTAAAACTACACATTGTATTGGTATGTAGTATACATAATTATTTATGTTTAACACGTCCTTTCAGGTGCATTACACCATGAAGTTGTGAGAGTTTCAACCACAGATCGAATAGCAAATACAATGAATACATATTTTTGTGACGTTAGACGAATCCGTTTATACATTTACATTCACACATCTAAATGGCAGTGACAGCCTAGTGGTTTGAACGGCAGCCTCTCACTCCGGGGGTCTGGGTTCGATGCTGGCACCCACCGGTACCTAGTAACGTGCGTTTTGTAACAACAATTTAAATATAACTTGCTATAACAGTGAAGATAAACATCGTGAGGAAACCTGCACACTTTAGAGACTCGGTCCAGCAGTGGACCACTGATAGGGTGAAACAACATTGATTGTGATAAAAATGGTATAATGGTATTAAAGGACATATACTTGTAGATTATTAATAATTATTATATTTTATGATTAATATACTTTACTGTGCACTAAAATTGCTTATTTAGATCAATTATCCAGTCATGGGCACATTGAAATATATTTCTGTATGAAAAAATAGCGCCCTTGTATGAATTATTCGTTGTTTATTTTTATATATGTACTGACATAAATGAAAAAAAATGTATATAATATAATTTTGTGTATCTATTTAATAATACTAACAGTTTTTAGTAAAGTTATAAGGTTAATAAAAATATTATTTCTTCTCTCTCAGCTGGCAGTAGTAGTCTGGTAGTTGACTGTCATTTACTGGTTCAGTCACGTAAAAGGATAGGAAAGTCCATCCTCTGTAATCTTCTGTGGTCAAAGAGGACCACTAAAGAACGTGTTCGTTTTCATACAGCACGTGTTGGAATCATTATCCGTGTAATATAACAACAACACAGGCATTTGGTTGTCCAATTTGGTATCAGAAAACCTGTAAAAATTATTATTACCTAGTTTGTTACTTATTACCTTAATCGGACAATAGTAGGAATAGTAATCATATCAT
>DWQT01001332.1:0-17242 GCA_018244895.1 Myscelus amystis hages
TGTAGTAAATTGTTTTGATCTATCTTGTAGGATTCAGTCAGCGTTTGCAATGTAAGCGCAAAAAATGTGTTTTTTTTACGACCTCACATTAAAAACCTCAAAAATTGTAGCCTATGTGTTATTCTGATGTATAAGCTATAGCCTATGTGTTATTCTGATGTATAAGCTATATTGTGGTAAAGTTTCATTCAAATCCATTCAGTAGTTTTAGCGTGAAAGAGTAACAAACATCCATACATCCATACTTACAAACTTTCGCCTATATAATAGTAGTAGGATATGCCGTGTATTCAAAATCAAAAACCGACTTTAAATGACGTTACTTTCAACGTCACGAAATTATTGTCTTAAAATTTCTGCTTATTTCTCCTCGTCACTACCAATTATGCGGATTCGGGTTGCTTAATTTTAGAAGCACTACCTGTTAAATATAATATGTATATTATTAGAAGATTAATTTTGTAAATATAAAGAATGTGCTATTCTGCTATTGGCGTTACTTTATATCAACAGTAAATAAACACTCTTACCCTCACTTAAGCAACTACTACTTACTCTACGTCTACAAGATTTGTGAGATAAAAATTATTTTCGTGTTTGTATTTTAAGGACGCTGTAAATATTCTCCGCGTTGATGGCTATTAATATAAATAGCGATAAGTGCGAACAGAACGCTTACTTCGTCGAAAAAAACAACTAAATTATATTCATAAAAAGTGTATCGAATATCGGATAGCTACGTAATTACGTAGCATTTATCAAATGACCCTATAAGTGGTTTACAACTAGGCCTCAGTAAAAATAGTTCGAATATAGAAGCGTTATACTGAACGTGGTACTTTACGCCGGCTGGCATAACGATTTAGTTCATGATAACTTAATTAAGTGTAAGAATTTTATACGTTACTAGAATTAAAATAAATAAAAATACACATCTCAACAATTGCCCGGCAATATTCATCAATTACTTAAAGCACCTACTTTAAACACTTGATTTACATGAAATAACCATTAATTTTATTAACATCTGCAATTTGTTATCGGTAGCCAGTTTTTCGATGTACGTTACGGTACACTACTTCCTGTTATAATTATAATATCATGTCTAAACATACATGGTACGGGTTCACTGCAATTATAAAATTATATGAAATGAATTATTTTTATGCAATCAAATACTTACGTCGAAAGGACCATACGTGATTTAATAACGTTTCTTTTCAATTGCAGAGAGAGAATAGGTATCCAAAACTGACCGTTGCCGTCTATAGACGTCTGCAACCAACGTCAAATAGGAATACGAATGTTAGTGCCAGTTAGTTTGTATTGTATTCTGGTGCAGAGAATATTAGTTGGTAGATGTTCATAGATAAAAATTATTCAATCTCATGTTGCGGTCATATTCTTAATTAAAATATCATTTTCGATATAATACGGAAATATAAGTGCTATCTTTAAAATATGTAGAAACAAACTTGCAAACATACTTTGCTCTTTTAACATCAAAGAAATATACTCAATCGACAGTCACATTTGTATCAATACATTATCAAAACGAATAAATACGCCTGAACTTCTCCTCAACTTTTTTATTATTCCACTGTTGAACAAGGGCTCTTCTCAGTATGAGGTGGTAAACGGCCTTTAGGTAGCTGGCAAAAAATTGGCTTAACAGCGAACTTCATTTTATATATGACTAACATTTCTTACCTTGCTAACTTCGTCCTGTCCACGTGTAGAATCCAGTAGATAATAACCATTAATAAAAAATAACAAACTTTAGCCGAACAATAGCCTGCTTCATCATACTCCAACTTATTAGGGGCGGTTCATACCCAATAGATTAATATGCAACGGAGATAGTAGCATCCTGTCCATTCTGCATCGAGTGGATTAAATGTCCATTTGATACCTTTGTGAAATTAAAAAAATGTTCTTATTGTTTACAGCACACGTTGACGGGACACAGCGGGAAAGTTATGGCGGCGAAATTCCTCGGTGAACCTACCAAAGTGATCACGGGGAGCCACGATCGGACATTAAAAATATGGGACCTAAGGAGTAGAATGTGTGAGTAGAATAACTGGAAAATAAAATCGTACGTGTACTACACAAAGTTGTCTTCATTATCATAAAAATACCGTAAAGAATAAGAAGATTAATCATCGCTGTTTCTTTAATTTTAGGTACAGAGACAAAATTCGCAGGATCATCTTGCAACGACCTCGTAACGTCAGACGGCGCCGGTTCCACTATCATCTCCGGACACTTCGACAAGCGTATACGCTTTTGGGATATACGCACAGAAATGTCGGCCAATCATATAATGCTGCAGGGCAAGGTCACATCGCTCGACCTCAGCAGAGGTACGTTATTATGACCGGCACGCCACCGATCGCACTGAGATGGAGTTAATTAACCGATCTGCTCATTGTTCGGCCCATGCACCGCGACCGGCATTAGCGTCGTTTGAAACGAACTGTGAAAATGGCCTGTTAATTTCTATGGACCCAACACTAATATACGTAGATAATTGAATGCGCAGCATATTAGTATCGGTATTCGTGTCAGTACAACAACGTGACGGGTATGCGATGCCTATTTCCGTTACCCGTGTCTCGATCAATCCCTTTTTTGTCAGTAACGGTCCGTCCGGCGCACGAAACGGTGAGAATGATACCTTCAATCGATCGGAGTGTCGGGACGTCACTGCCTCGGCAACTGATTGAATCACGTCGATTTCGTCGTCGACGAGCTCACAGAAATGTTCGACAAATGAAAAGGGAGACTATTCACAGTTAGTCGTCACGCTCGATCCAGATCTATGCATCCACCGCCGGCAACCTCATTACGCGCCGATATTCTGTCGAAATTAGATAGCATAATCTCTTTCACCATTACTTTTACTTTAGTCTTAATATGCACAGTTTACCTGGCATTTAACAGGAAACTCCCCGGGCAGTCTGTGCTAAAAATAGCAATACAACTCTTTGTCGCTCTATTAATCACAAACTTGTCTTCAGTGGAAAGCCAGTTTAATTTAATATAACTAACATCCATTTAGTATAAAGACTGTTAGAAATTACACAATACGTTATCATTCATGAATCTTGACAAATTGTCACATTTGTATCGATAGTTTGTATAATTTAGCAATCATTCGCGCTTCTTAACCGTAATTATTTTAGGCGTCCGTTATTCCGCGCATAACTTTGCATCCAAGCCGAATGACATCTCCCGGCCGGCAGATACATAGTTGACAAGATTTTAAACGACATTATTTGGATAATGTTGGTGATTAAAGTAACGGGTCTATATTTTTTGCTTCTGTTGAATGTTTCCTCCAATAAACATTCCAACATTTCGCGACCGTAAGGTTATTTGATATTTATGTCAAAACACTTTGTTTAATTCTTTCATTGCCAGAAACCAAGTTGTATTTTACGTCTCCAATCAAATATATAATGCACATTTGTGAGTGTTTCGCTCGATATTGATTGACTCTTAATGTCATATACGAAGTAATGTATATTGGGACCGTCATAATATTATTAATGACTATTGTTATTACAGACAGTAACTACCTGTTGGCGTGTGTCCGTGATGATACGATACAACTCATTGACTTGCGAATGAACACCATTGTCCGGTCTTTCAGGTAATTGGGAATATAATTTCATTATAATTACAATATTTTCCTTTTAGAATGTACATTTGAACGCCTACATTTATAATATCTTAGCTACTACTTTCCATGTAAATTATGTATTTCGCCAGTTAACCGAAATAACTAGGTATCGGTCAGGTAAGTAATTAGATATTAAGGTGACCGAAAAGAAATCTCATTTCCACGAATATCAGTATTTTATTTTCAAATTGTCATTTCTGCATATGTGAATATTTGTCATTCATTTTATCTACCAACTCCTTCTGTACATCAAAAATCAAAATGGTACCTAAGACATTTAATGTGAAAGTGACATGTAATAAATGACTTACTTATGAAGATATGAAACGTTTTTTTCAAGTTTGTATAAAATGGCGAGCTGTAGGTAGGTACCTACGCTGGAAAACTATTCAGTCACATTCCACTATGAGATTCCCATTTACTTCGGTCGCCATAAATTGTGACTGACAAAAATTGTATAATGGCCAAAATGCTAATTTCTAATATTTTGCTCAACAAACAAACGACCTTTACCGATCTAAATTGACCTATATATACAAATGGCAAAAATATTTGAGTTATTGATTCAAACTAAAAATCGTACGCTTGAATTTCACATAAAAAAATGACACTAGATGCCGGCGCCGCTAATAATATTGAAATCTCCATTATACTTAATTAATAATGTGCCATTATGAATATAGTTGTTAAATATGATATGAACATGATATAGTCATATAGCTGATTATCATAAAAATGACGTACCTACGCATAGAATTAAATACCGCTGTTTATATGTATTTTTATAATGCGATATAGATTCCGCTTATGGTTTTTATGAGTACATTATTCAAATATTTGCATAATTTAATCCATTTAAACTGTGTCAGATTGAACATAACAAATATACAAGTTATAAACTAATCAAGACTTATTTCATTTTATTTATTATAGAAGCTTGAGAGATTTGAGAATAATATAATATAATGTTTTACAAAATACTGTTTTATACACTAACAGTAATAATTACGTGTTTGTAATGTTTAATAACAATTAAAGCTTTTTACTATAATATATGCTTATGAAAGTTTATACGGTATTTCAAAAGAAAAATAACTCTTAAAATTATTGCCTGACTGTTTTTCCCGATAATCTCCGAATCAGTTGGTCTGATTTTGACGCGAGTTTCACTGGAAGATAGCTGATATTATAAGACAAACTTACTTTCCCATTATTAATAATATGTCTTAACTTACAGCCAGGTAAAACCAGTAGGTATCCTGGATGAATCCTGGGTACAACTAGATACAAATAAACAAACATTAATAACTGTCTAAACTCGCGCCGTTGCACTAGCACTAGTTTGGCTGGTAGAGAACGCCTAGCCATTAAAACCGTGTCTCCGTTATAACTTAGCGTTAGACTTTAGAATAGAGTATAAAAAATAAATTGGTACATGTAATATGAATAATAATCACATTACGGTGCGATAGAGACCACCGCCTCGCGAGATATTTATGTATTAGGTAGTCTATTTCTTTTAACATTAGACAAGCTAAGTGGATGTTTATTTTAGTGGCCTATTCAGCGTTTCTAATGTTGTAACGTGGGCGTAGCGACTCGCCAGTTTTTTTATAGTTTTCGTACTTTGTAGTGCGATTTTTTTTCTTTTTAGAAACTTTTTAAGTGCAAATTACGAGATTGAATGCTGTTGCTACGGTAACTGGACAGTTGATACACACACATAAAATATCCATGTTCCACATATACCTTATATATTTTTATTACACAGACACAAAACGGGCAAATGTGCTTATCACACTAACGTTTGTTCTGAATGGGAATGGAACTAACGACCTCCGGTTTAGCGGTCCGTCACTAACCACTAGACCGGGAGCCGATACGATGAAAAGTAACTGAGTAAATAAATAATATCCACAGTCACGAGTCTTTCAAGGTGGGTTGCGACTGGTCGCGGGCGTCGTTCGGGCCGGGCGGGCGGCTGCTGGCCGTGGGCGCGGCCGACGGCGCCGCCTACGTCTGGAACACGCACTCGGGCCGCCTCGAGGCGATACTGAAGGACCACGCGTGAGTAACGCCACGCTTATACCACTTATAAGCTTATACCACTAATTTGTACGCCGTGAAAGGCAAAATATGGATTGAACTAATAACTTTGTAAGATCTTCGAATGTACCCATATTCGTGCAAATAAATGTCTCTTGTGTTTTAACGAAGCACACCTTGAGCCACGGGTACTCCTTGTTGTTGTCGGGCGGGCCGGTGGAGTTGCTGTCGGGGCTGTCGGGCGGGTGGTCGTGGTCGTCGGACAGCACGCCGGGGCTCTCCTCGCCGCCGCTGTCTGCTTCGTTCGCCATTATTACTGTACCACCTAATTTTAAACATAAGGAGGAACGTCATTCCAATAATCGAGTTCCAATATAAGTATACTAGCTGTCCCCGCAAACGTTGCTTTGCCATATAAATGATGTCTAGACGTGCATTTAATATTGCTGCTCCTTTCCTATTCATCTTAGCGTGATGTTATATAGCCTATAGTATTCCTCGATAAATGAGCTATCCAACACTGAAAGAATTTTTCAAATCGGACCAATAGTTCCTGAGATTAGCGCGAATAAACTCTTCAGCTTTATATTATTAGTACAGAAGTACAGATATAAAACATATTTTTTAAGTTTTTTAAAATCTAAATCCCAGTCTTTTAGCGATGGTTTTAAAGGTCCAATTTTAATGTATGTACCGAAAGCAAAAAATTCTAACCTCTCTCTATGTTGTAAACACGTGACCTAATTTCGAAATTTGTGAAATGTATTACCTGTTCCTGGATAAACTTCGGATGTGTCGCTTCTGTCAGAGAGAGAAGAAACTTTCCTTCGACTTTGTATAGAATCAGATCGTCGTGTTACATCTGTAAAAGATATTAATGTGTTAATTCAGTACAGACAGTAAGGCGCAACTAACATAAATTTCATTTTTTATAAGATTCGAATTTTTCCTCCGAGATTTATGATTAAAGCGCGTCATTGCAAGTCCTTATCTTCTTGCGTAGTAGGCTGGTATCTTGGTTTCGAGAGTTAACAAACGACTCTACTACACTCTGGGATCGCGCACTATTCTGTATCGTAGTGAAAGATAGAGAGGTAGGTGGGTCATACAGTTGCAGTCGTCGACGTCGCGCGGGTCCTTCTGGCGCAGCTTGATGGAGCGCCGCTTGAACGAGCCGTAGACGGCGTGCGGCTGCTGCGTGTTGCGGCGCGGCGCGGGCTTGCCGCCGCCGCGCGCCCGCCCCTTCTTGTCGTCGCCGCCCGCCGCCTCCGCCAGCTGCCGCCCAACGCTCACATTTCACATTCTATCGCCGAAAACACTCCACACCCTTGGCCTATAGACGCAACCTTTTCGAAATCCATTTCGCATCGGAACGAGCGTATTTAATCGCCCAGTGTCGCTCGTAGTGAGCACACGGTGAACTACAAGAGATGATAGCAACAAAAAGGGACGATTCCGATGTGTGTCGTTATCGATTGCAATATATTTGCTATAAATTTTAGTAGTAGAAAAACATTAGCAAGCGTTCATAGACCGAGGTAATTTAATTATGGACTCAAAATAATTCCTCGGTTTTAATTTTTCTTCCCCCGGAAGGAAACTTACCGTGATGTTACTGCCACCGGAAACATTCTCTGGTTCGTGCAAGACGAAAGATATCTTTCTCTCGGTCTCGGCCCCTATAGACTGCAGACTTTGCGCCGAAGCTTGCGAATGGCCCATACTCGATAAAGCCATACTCCATCGACGATTCGCTTCTCTGTGTATACGTATTTTGAACATTTTAATATCCTTGTACAATGGAAATTCTGGTTTGCATATCAGCTATTGTCGTAGCCTCTATTTTTGTCGCTATTTGATTGAAATTTAATGTCTTGATATTCATCATAAGTGGTTTGTGCATGCCAATGTAGCAAAGCAATTTTGTTTTAATATCTAATTTCATCTAAACTATTTTAGTACGTAACTATCGGAAAATTTTTGAAATCAGTGTTATAAAAAAATTACGATTTGAGTGTTTTGAATAGTATTTTACCTACCTTTCAATACAGGGTTTTGAGTGGAGATTATTTTAATTTTTCATGCATTTACTGCTCTTGCAATTTATAATATTATTTTATAATCTGTTGCAGCCGACGATACAAGTATCGTCGACTTTCCATATTCAAAATTGTCTCAAACACTAGGAGTTGTGGATAAATTTGCGTTTATAGAATGAATACATTTTTTAAAATTTATCTATTACAAAAATTCAATAGGTTATAATTTTTCAGGCCACAATGACTAGTGTGTGGGACAAAAATGATAATTGTACAAAATATTAATGCCAATAAAATATTACTCTAAGGATATTTTCATCATTTTTAGGGTGATAATTTATATTTCCGTAAGGGTGTGGGATCATATTTAGTTTTATTTACATTCTATGTGCATGCACGCCGAGTGCAATATGCAAGGTAACATGCATTATTTCTTAGAACACATACTCGACTGGCATTAATGTGTGTTGACTGCTAAGAGCCCTGTTAAACGAAAAGTTTAATCAAAAAAATGCACTCTTTAACGTATCATTTTAAGAAACGAAACATAAGGGGACTCACTTATTCTTACACAACAAACGTCTTCGTCTTTCCATCCACCTTCGCAAAACATAATGACAGAAAATAATAAAATCAATTGACACACCGATAGAGTATCGCATCTACTTACCAACGAATGTCGTGGGTAAGGGGGCAACGCACCTGTAGACGCGGTCCCACGGGCCGCGCTCCTTCAGCGACGAGCGGCTGGACTTGGGCAGGCCCTGGTACGTCTCGCGCAGGAACGCCGTGATCTCGAGCAGCAGCACGCACGCCACCATCCGCAGCGCGCGCGGGCACTCCGCCCCGAGCGTGCGCCCCGGAAGACGGATACTGGCTGCCAATTAATATTAACAGAATCTTTATTACTTATCTTAATGTCCAATTCTTTTATCAAAATCATTTTCCCATATAACATATACATGCACATATTACATACGAATTAAAACTATTGATGCACTTTCTACTTGTTATATGCAAAAATACACATCAAATAATATTATAAAGAATCTGCTATTGTTACTGAACTGAAGCCCGACAGGTTTGCAAGGACAGAGGTATTTGGCTCTCGGTGCTGTCTACCTACCCCGTTAGGGACTTGGTGGTAGGCGTGATGGTTATGTATGTATGTTTGTATGTTGCTGAACGATGGTGATGTTCAAAGTGGTATCGACAGTTGTTCTTCACTAATGGCTTCACTAATCATGTTTTACATATTATAGAAGAACGAAGTGCGCATCCGAATAACTTTTCCTGTTTCCAGACCGACCTTCATCAAGGAAGTCTTCTTCCTCATCTTGTTGCAGTAGTTCTCTCTGGCCCTCCGGATCGTTCACCATGTTTATCACAGCATCCATATGTTTTTTGTCTTCAATCAGCATTTCTTCAAGTCTATTTCCGATAGCCTGAAATATTAAAAATATTTAAAGTGTTTTATATAGGATCATTATTTTATTAAAAATTCCATGAAAGTTTTGTATAGTTGTTCACTTTTAAAAACTTACTTCGGCCCATTGATAAAAAAGTTTCCCAGCTAGGCGCTGTTTTAATAATTGCGGACTCGCGTTGTGGTCTATAAAGAATGCATAAAACAGAAATTTCATTATATAATAATATTGAATTGAGAATATTTATGAAAAATAAGTATATCATTTACTTACGAGAATTCTTGGTCATGTTTGGCTTCAGCCAGTAAGGCCATTGTCCTTTATTACAATTGTGTACCAAATGTGCGCACTCCAGCAGTACACACGCTCTGCCCACGACGACGGTATGTGGCTGTAATATTTTAAAACTTTAATACTGCTTATAGCTAGCAGTTGTCATATTACGGAGCGAAGTTAGACACGGAGTAATTGATGACATTAAATAGCTTGAGGATCCAATAAGATTACAGGCAAATGTATAAAAGGTCGTTTCTGTTTTATTAAATGCGACATGTACAAAATACACGCGCGTTTTTAATATAAAGGGTTCATAAAGGACTAATCTAATTTATAACTTTTACTACAATTTAAATATCACTCGATATAACGGTGAAGGAAAACATCGTGAGGAAACCTGCAGCACATCTTAGACATGTTATAAGTGTACAATATTTTCTGAGTTGTGTGAAGTCTACCACTCCGCACTTGACCAGCGTGGTGGATCATGGCCTAAAACCGTCTCACTACGATAGGAGAACTGATCCATCAGTGGTCCGCTAAGAATTGGTGAATAGAGGACTCACGAGATCGAGCAGGGCGGCCATGAAGAGCGCGTCGGGCGTGGCGCCGGGCTGCGTGGCCTCGAGCAGGAAGGCGAGGCGCGCCAGCCCCGCGTGCAGCGGCGCCGCCGCCACCAGCCGCCGCCGCTTCAGCACCACCACCTCGGCCTCGCCGCACCAGCCTCCCTCGGCCGAGCCGCGCCGCGACAGGTCTGCCCGCATTGATTAACTATTGCAACCTCACACTTCCTGCTCTCGCACCATTTGTACAGGCGAGTGCGCGTTGGCGAATAAGTCTCGTCGAAATTACACACTATTTTTTATATGCCCACTATGAAATAAAATAGCAAAATTCGGAACATTACTTTCAATCTGTCGGAAGCCTGAGCTTCGAGTGTAAATTTAAAAAGTACTGAAAATTAATCATACATCCACCGGGCGACTCTTCAATGCTGCCGTCTCTTTTTTTCCCGATTCTTTTCAATCCAATTCGATTTAAGCGGTCCTCTACTCTTTTTCGTGCTCTGAAATAACAATTAATTTCAATAGACGTGAACAATTGTTGTTACATGTGTCAATGTAAGGTATACCACTTGGCTAATAAATACGAAATACGTATCGCAGTACGCATACCTATTCAAAGTGTATCCCACCCGTCGCGCCCCGTGCACGGGGCGGGGCGGCGCGCCGGCGGCCGCCACGGGCCGCGCCAGCGACATCATGCTGCCCGACATCGGCAGCGACTCGCCCGAGCCGCCGCCGTTGCGGGCCAGCATGGAGCCGCCGCGCGGCTTTTGACGGAACCAATTCACTTTTGACACAAAAACAACATTTCATATATTAACAAACCCTTGGATCGTTTGAACGATTCAACACAAATTGTCAATGAGACGAATAATGGTCAATATATTCAGTTAACTGGGGAAAAGTTTCTTAGCATATATATATATGTATATATACATCAAAGTATAGATAAGTTTTGTAGAACATTCACCTATCCCGCTAATATGGAATTTGGAAGGCATCGACTTGGAATGCGATATCTTGTGGTGCGGAGTGATGTCGGCCGACGAGGCGGACGGGATGGTCCTCTCGGACTGCCGCGGCGTCAGCTGGTAGCGGCGCGTGCGCACGGACAGCGGCGACTGGCTCGCTGATTCGTCGCCTGCGTCCGTCTCTAATAGGCTCTGGAATAATAAGTTGGCTGAAAAATCATTTTATAATATATGCATATACTTAATAATAATGGTGACTTGGGACACTCACACGCACGGACTTTTGACCGTAAACTAGGCAGAGTCAATGAGTTTTATGAATACATAAATTATTTTATTTATTTATCAGTATAAAAAAACACAAGTAAATATTAACATAACCACAAAAGCAACCATTGTAATTGAACAAATATAAACTGCTGACGAATGAAAAGAGTGCGGGGATATTTAAGGATATCGTCGAACACAAAAAAAGTCGGTCTAAGACCCCTTTTTGAACCTAGGGAGGGGTTCAGAGAACGTATTCGACCAGCATATAGGAGTTCCATTTACATGTGCTCCGGTAGACGAAGTGCTCTTCTTCTTGAAGGTGAATTTCTTGTGAGTTCTCTCGTCGGCCGCGCAGCCCGAGTCCGCGCCCGTGTCCGAGCCGCGCTCGTCGTCCGCCGCGCGCGGCATGTGCCTACCAACATGCACAATATGCACATTTAAAAGAGCCAACAGATCCTGCTTATATTTATTACAAATTCAAAACATACCGGACGTTATTTAAAACAGTTCAATCATTAACGACTAGCAAGAATACCATATCCGAGATAATTTTTTTTAAGTTATACTTCTTTAGGCGCGCTATGAAAAATTTTAAGATTCGTCGTTTTTTTGAAGTAACAGTATAAAGTTGCAGCGGTTGCAGTCTCGGAACATCAACCTGAAGTTAGTTGCTAATCAGTGTGAATAAATAAAAAATATATTGGCGTTTATATTCATTCAATCGTACTTATGGCGGTGATAGATTTATTGATCATTTAATAGAAATAATTATTTATTAGTAAAAAATCTTGCTACACGTACAAATAACGAAAAGCAATATTTACCTTATAACCCTCGTCGTCTGCATGTTGGAGTCCCGCTGCTGGCTGCCGGGCCTCTCCGCGGTGTCCATGAGGCCGCTGAGCGCCACAACTCTAAACTCGCCGCCGTGAGCCTCGCGAACGTAGTTCAGCAGCATACGAACTTCCATGTAAAGAGCCTGATGAACATCACGAAATAAACATTAAGATAATATTTATGTCTCCTAATATTATGTTTAAGCCAGTAGGATAAGAATAAGGTACACTGACGAACTCGTGTTTGAACCGACTACTACTGACCGTGTTGTCGAGCATCTTCAACTCCTTATGCATGAGCGCAAATCTGGTGACGAGCACTCTGAAAGTGGACTCCACAATGAACGTCTCCATCGCTCGGTTCGCGTTCGTCCCCTGGCCGGCGCCGAAGTTGGTCGCGTAGCCGGCTTGGAGGTGACTGATGTCTGGAGACTTCGTGTAATTACGTTTCTGTTGATCTGCAATCAATTTCATAGCCATTTGTTTTCAAGTACATTTTATTATTACCTGGTACTTAGGAAAAGCCCATAAAACCGTAAATATTTGCTTGTTGCATTATCATAGCAGAGATTTATGAATTATAACACGAGTGACTGTTATAAAGAAAATGTTTAAGTTCCACATTGATACGAGTTTAATTTATTGAAATATGAAATGATCTTACTCATCGGCGAGACCATAGAAGCCGGCTCGGCACAGAATCCGATGGTGGAGTGTAGATTATCTAAAACTTCGCGGATCGGGGAAAATTTGGTCATGTCCTTGAGCCGCTCGGTGAATTTGGCCACCGAGGCGGATCGCAGCTGGCGGAGGGAGTTGCGCCCTTGCACGCGGAGGCACTCCGCCTGCGGGCCGCGCAGCGCCGACGTGCAGCCGTGCGAGCAGCCCAGCTGCCGCAGCAGTCTGGAATGATGTTAATCCAGAAACAATAGTGCCACACACAGCTGAGTTCATTACCCGCTTCTTAATATCAGTCCCTAAAACAGGACAGGATTACAATTTAAGGCTGAAGTTGAGGTTACGGTGCGAAAGTTTTTATTAAGTTGCATGTATAGAAATAAAATTAATGAAGACAAATAACAAAACAGGTTACATTACTTTAATATTTATAAGTTTTGTTTGTGTGTACACACAAATCGAAACTTGATTTTTTAAACTGTATAACAAATATTTGCAAGCATGAGTGCCTTTTTATGTAATACGAATATGAGAAGTACACAGATTAGTCACCTCAGTATAATATGCATGATCATATAGTAAGGACAGTCAAAGTTCTCCTCCTCTTTTGACCTATCTTTGTTGTCTCCGCTCTCCACGTTCGTAGAATCCTGGCTTTGCGCACCTGGTATGCCAGAATCCCTTTCCTGTCAAATTAAAATTAAAGCAAGAGTCATATGTATAACATTCAACATTACAGTTGTCCACACTTTACACGCTTACTCGTACCTTGCTATCCTTGTCTTTATCCTTGCCGAGGAAATCAGCCATGGGATCGACGGTTTCCGGCCTCGGGTCCTCCGATGCATCCGACTGCCAATTCTTATGGACGCCAATTTCCATCAAGGTGTCCACTAAGTTCAACATCACTTCCATGACCCGAATGGTGATGTAGAAACTGTCCATCGTGGACACGGTGTACACTGCCTGACATTAAAAAAGTATATATTATTGTATACTGTACAACAACTCTGTCTGTCTGTATGAAAAGCTACTGGAAATGTGTATTATTCTATTATTATTATACCAACACGCCACGTCCCTTCCGGGGTAGGCAGAAGTTAAACATATTTATGTGTCCTTACAAATGTGTAAATAAAGCAGAAATTAGAAAAAAACATATACAGAATTGAAATGACATTATAGATCATCTGAAGACAGATTATTTAAAGTTATTTAAAGTTCATCAATTTACCTTAAGAACGATTTGAAAATCGATATCTCCGTCTTTGGTGATGTAATAAAGGGATCCAGGGGCTTCTTGAATTTCCTCTACGACGTAGGTGATATTGGAGTCGGTTTGGGAGCGTGTGAGACTCGGTTTCCGTTCGGGGGTAGGAATGTGTTGTGAGCCCTGCATGCTCACTGAATCGATTTGAGACTCCATTGACCCCTAAAAATATGAAACGCTATCTATACTAATAATATAAAGCTGAACAGTTTGTTTGATTGTTTGAACGCGCTATTCTCAGGAAATATTGGTGAGATTTGAAAAAATCTTTCAGTGTTAGATTGCTCATTTATCGAGGAAGGCTATAGGCTATATAACATCACGCTAAGATGAATAGGAGAGGAGCAGCAATAAAAAATATTGTGACAATGGTAAAATCATTTATATAGCAAAGCAATGTTTGCCGGGTCAGCTAGTAAAAGATAAGATAAAACTTCAATATCGTGAAGAAAACCTTTTGCGACAGCGAGATTTCGTTATTTCACTATTTTTCCTTTATTTTTGTAATCGTGTACTGTTTATTGGAAAGAAAACCAAATGATTCCACAAACCAACTTTTCCTTCATTACTCTTGTGGTCCACGGCTGAACCGAGTACCTTGTGCGAGGGATTGGATTTGAAAGGGAAAAAATTACTACAATAAAATAAAACATTCAATACAACTTACACCTTTATTCATTTATTTACATTAATTTACGTCAACATTCACGATAAAATAACCATATCTAAATCCCTATTGAGCAATAGTCGCGAATACAACGAAATATATGAAGATCGAAATTAGACCTGTCACTGTTACTAAATTACAATATTACAAGTGACGCGCCGCGTCCCACGCGTGGGACACTCGAGCCCCCAGGCCCACGCCCAGCGGCGCACACAAAGCAACAACCCAACTCAACCGCGCTACACTGAATACAAATAAACAAAATCAGTTTCGATACAAACACTTTAATATAAAAGATGTGATCGAGTTAAGAGATTCGTACAAAATAAGAGATTCGATCAAAATCTTTTAAGTCAGTTATTATATGTCTCGCGTGAACTTTGCGAACTAACAGTGATATATTAATCCATATCCATTGACATCTGTGACGCAAATATGTCACCAAAAAAGCTAACATGTCACCAAATGAGTTAACGTGTCACACAAACAAGCTATCATATCATCAAATAAGCTGAAATGTCACCAAATAAGCTGACAGGTCACCAAAATAAGCTGACATGTCACAAAATAGCTTAACATGTCACCAAATACACTAACAGGTCATTTTAAAATTCACATGTCACGATTATAAAATTGAATGTTAAATTGTTCATCATTAGAAATTTAATTTCCAAATGACATATTTGACAAAACAAGTCAAAAATACAGTCACTAAGCTTAAGTCAACTCATTGCCCACACCCTGTATATCAATCGAATGAGTTTATTCAGCGAAAATAGACATAACCGGGTGGAAATACTTAGTCCCTGCCTACCTTTACGAAACGCAGCCGTGACTGTGCGTATGTCAAAAGAAAATATAGCATTTATATAAATTTCGACACAAAATCAAATCGTACCTACGCATACCTTCCAAAAATCATCTTTAAATTCTAACTTACAGCTACCGCTCCTGCGAGTACTAGATAAAATTATCGTAATAGTCAAAATTCCATATAACACAGTACAGTGTATAAAAGAGATATATTTTCAAAAAAAAAAAACAAAAAATCAAAAAATCCCCTACCTAAAGGACGGATCCATCGTTGCGAGACTAGCAGCTGTCGGAGAGTTAACTAAATCACTAAGTAACTAAAGCGTGTCTGTCTTTAGAGAAGCGAGAATCTTTGTTAGAATTATCTTTAAAGTGAAAATTATTAATTTTCCCATTTTAAACAAAATCTTTTCTGTAACAATTTGCAAGCATCTAACTTTTATTAATGTCGAAGGTAATGTAAATAGTGAAAGTATGATGATAAGTTTCCTGTAAGCTTCTAGAAGCTTCCCTTTTATATAATCTTTATACGTAATGGTCGAAACTGAAATGCGGTCACTCGCTCCATGACTGACCAATTTCAATAATTTTTATCCTGTCATAGGGACACTATAAACTTTCAAACACACAACTATCAATTTCTCTCATAATCACAATATTAAAAGCGGTACCTTTGATCGTTTCTCTAACCCATATACAGGGTGATACAATTATATATTTATATTTTTTTTTACAAAAATAGAAAATTCTTTAAAAGACTCTATCGATACATTCATTGCGTTGCGGTGAAGAAAATTTTAATTTTTCTCCAAATTTTCAATTCAAAAGATAAAAGCTGAAAAGAGACAGATATACAGCGAATACACAGAAGGTGGTAACGAAAGTACAATATTTACAAAACGTCTTTTTTTTTCAAAAAAACATTGATATGTCATAATAGTAAAACTAGTTTAGTGCATTCGTAATAAAATGGAGATTCTTAGAATAAATTCTTATAAGCATATGTTAAGACAATTTCTTCTGGATGAGTAGCCAAGGGGTATGTAGACTATCAGCTCGTGATGACATTCGAATCCAGTTTCGGCTTCCTACAACTTTACCTGATATTATATCTATGTATTAGTAATTGGGGGTCGATTTTGCACCCCTATGTCTCATTTTCGAAACGAAAAATGCTGCAAAATACCTACTTTCTACCCCCATGTTGTATATATGAAAGTATTTTGTCAAAACTATGAAAAAATACCCCCACAAAATTGTCATTAACATATGCTAAGTGCGTAGGGCATATTTAATACAAGTTAAATGTCGTATTGGTCTAGTAATTCTAATATAAAATTTAAACGAATAACAAGAAAAATAGAATTTTCTTAGCAATGATCACTATCACAATTTAAGGTATATTTTTTGATTATTTAAAGAAAAGATAAGAAAGAAATACATGGAAAGATATGTTGATATGATATCAGCGCCATCTGTGAAAGAAATATGATGTTAATAGTTAACTTTTAATACAAAAAGTTTCCAATTTCATCCGCAGTCAGCGCTGGTATCGTTTATATGCAAAAATCTTTCTTTTCTCAAAAATAAAACAATAAAATTTAATCTAGGCGACATTAAACTACCCTCACATAACATATACCATAACTAGACAATATATTAATAAAAAATATATATCTTTTCAAAGGTGGTACT
>DWQT01001333.1:0-17239 GCA_018244895.1 Myscelus amystis hages
CTTTTCGCTCCGTAAACAGCAAAGGGTAGAGATGAAAATGTCTAGAAATATTTTTTTGGCAAAGCAACGTTTGCTAGGTCAGCTAGTAATATATACAGAGCTGCCAGTTTCGGACCGCATATTCCACATTAATGTGGTTTCAGATCTTTACTTTAAGTATCAAAATACTTACGAGTATGTACCCTCGGGGTTTCCACATGCGTATTCTGGTCTTATTCGTCTCATTCTGAGGAAATCCGTATCCGACAGTGGAACGACATAAAGTTTGATGAGATGAGATATACTTATGTCAACTTTGTCATACGTAATGTAACCCTAATAGGTATTGGAAAAACTCTTCTAATCACCAAAATATAATCTAAGTATTCATGTACTTAACCGATACAAATTGTTATCTGGTTATATATAAATTATTTGTATGGATTACTATCGCTTTTTATATATTTATGGTACGGCCGTTATCGTGTTAACGCACGATAAGAGCGCTAAGGTCAAGTTCCCCGAGTGGATCCCGGAGTGGTGTCACTATCGGGCGGATGCGCGGAGGAAGGCGTCGCGCGGCCCGCGGGATAATAAACGGAGGCGAAGTCCAACGGCCCGGACGGGAATAGAGCGCGGCGCGGCGGTCCGACCGCGCGATGTGCACCGGACAAGAGGAAACTTGAGGCAAAACGGGGACATGGGGACACCTTACCAACGACCGGCAGATCCCAAACTAACTAGAGCCAGAACTGTGATGACCGAAACACTGATAAACTAAACATTTTTACTCGTTGACACAGAACTGGTAGTTCAGTAGTCAAGGTCGCTGACCGTGACTACGTCGAGGAAATTAACCTTCAATGTCAGCGGAACCGTGCAACGCACCGTTACCTGTCATCCGCGCGAACGTACACCGTTGGACTGACCGTTGAACTGTCGGCCGTTTTCGGTGCACTTTGCAGTTGTAAAAATTGCAAATCCCATTATGAAGTCACTGCATCAAGGCGGTGCGATGTCTCAAAGGAGGAAGGAAAAAACACTATTAAAAATCCATGTTTCTCGTGATCGGTAAAGTGATTCCAAGTTGGTATTGGAGCGAATGAACGGAGTCAAAGCGGAATACAGTTAATGAAGTAAAATTATAAGCTGACGAAGTGGAGGTGAAGCACTTGTCTTTCTCAACGAATGTCGAGATTTATGTAGATGAGCATCGCGCGCGGCCGGGCGGACATATCTTTGACCCCAATATTGAACGCGTAGAAACTTCTGGAGCTGGCGGGAAGTAAGCGTTAGGAACTTTGAACCTGACGCGTACGAAAGTCGATAGATCGATTAGTCGCGTAAGCCGCTTTCTCCGGTTTCTCCTGCTCCATTCTAATCGTTCCATGAAATTCTGCCATGACAGTACAAATTCTAGGCAGATTCCGTGATATTTAAGAATGGCGAACAAGGTTTTTTAAATTGGATTGATTAAAGGCGGTAAGGCATTTAGCAAGTCTCCAGGTGTAAAAAATGGCGTTCGCTATTTCCAAGGTTTGCTGGTGTCAGGACAAAAAATGTGTGTTATGTTATTCGGAGGTGAACTAGATGCAGCCGGCGGCGGAAGACGGCGGAGGGCGGCGAAGGGCCGGACGTCCCGCGCGCGCTCTTAACCTAATTATTGCCCCGCGGGACGATGACACCGGCCACTCCGCGCCACTCCGCTGGCACTCGCCGAGAGTAAAAGTTTCATATGCGAACAGCCCATTAAATAGAATCTATAAAAATACACCCACATCCTGAGAGTTTTCAGATATGGAATAAGTTGTGACCGCAGTTTTTTTTTTAAGATTAGGTTAATAAAATTATTTATTTTTAGGTCGTTACGGAGGTTAGGTTGTCTACTGATTTTTTTTTTACATTTTAACACATTTATCACAACGTCGACGGGAGCGACCTATAGCCACGGTCACGTTGATAAGCGAACTGCAACCTTCAAACGCCGATAACAAGGTCTGAAGTTCAGTGACAACATTCGCCCGCCCAGTCAATATCCGTGCTTTGATCGATCACCATTAAATGGACGCGATGATGAGCGATTAGAAAATTAATTACGACAGAAATAAACTGTTTGTTTTGCTTATAGAAAAACAATATAAAACGATACCATTAATCAAAGATAAAATTTCCGTCAACACATAGGTACAACACGAAGTCGAAAAGTGGTTTGATAAGGAATGAAGGACTGGATTGAGTTAAAAAAATGCCGTCCTGCTTACGCACAGATTCATGACGCAAAATTCCAATAGAATCTAACATGTGATTTCAGTTCAATGACTGTTTCTGGAGCGAAGATTATAAACACTTTACAACGAATTGACGAAATTTAAATAAGGCAATGCTCCCGAAAATTCAACGCGAGGCAGATCGCGACCACCACTGCTTTAGTTTACAAATGAATGTGCTAATCACCGCCTCGAAGTTTCACGCTTCCTTAGGCGCTAAACTGTGTTCCCGGAGTGCGTAATTACGGGCAAAGTTCACTGTGTCGCCGTCATTCATCATACGACGAATTGCTCAAAAAAAGCTAATAAACGTGTAGAAAAAAATGAACCTTGATTCACCTTAAGAACAATGAAGATAAATAGGTATATTTTATATAACTATTATTTTCTTCCACTAACCCATTATTGTTGAGCGCCGTAGTGGAGTATATTCAAGGCGTTCGTTCAACCGTTCGGGAAAGACAAATAAAGGGAACGGTTACAGTCAAAGGTTTGTTTACAAACAGATTGCATTCTTTGATTATACCCGTGACATCTTTAATTGACAACCCAAGGAATTCAGCTAAGAACAGATGGATTCACAAAGCCGAGGACCAAGCTGTGCTAGCCCTCGGATCTCGGAATAACCTGAAGAAAACTCACTCTTCTATTTGCCTTAACTTGACACACGAACCTTATTCGTTCTGTGCTGAGTAATATATTCATTTCAAGTAATTCAATAGAAACAGAAAACGAATAATACTATTTAAAGTGAAACACAGGACAGTTCGCTATCGAGTTGTGACACAAACGGGTCCCAGATACATAAAGCGATCGCCGGCCGCCTTATCCGACGGACTTTGCAACCGATTTACGTCAAAAGCTACTCATTGTGTACCAAATGAGAACAAGGGGACACACGGGACCAAACAACAACCGAGTTCGTTTTTTAAATACCTACATATTCAGGTGCTAACACACGACACACTGGTCGATCCAGTGGTGGACGAAACTGACCGTTTAAATTTAGATTGTGGTTTCGATTCCGAAGAAACGCCTATTTTTGAGTGATGAGCCCGTAACCGTTTACTCAAAGTTGTACTATTTGTGTAAAACGGTATTCAACTCGGGAGTTATACCGAGAAATGCATAATTGTATTCCACTATATTCCCACGAGGTATCGTTCGCACGAATACTCGTGTTTCAAAGTTACAGGAATTACTACTGGGATTTACCTATTTAACTATCTATATAAGAAGAGATTAAAGTCTTTTTGCATTTATCTTCAAATTTGATCCCGCCTTGAGGAGAGTCTGTACTTCAAATACAACCAATGTTATATACAGAAAATGGGCGGGAATCTAACACAGATTTCAATATCTTAGACATTAAGTTCGTCCTTCGTTAATTTATACTATAAACATATAAACAATAGAAAATATATAAATATGCATATTGAGTTTTTATAACAAAATGGCAGAAGCAATAACGATAATGCCATTAAGTACTTTGTTACATAAAAAGCAATTATATCCTCTTGACTCTAGAGGTTGCCATACTCGTATGTATGCGAACAGCTAATAATTTATCGCATATCAACAAACATCTTCGCGAAACAAACAAGATTTTACGACAAATTATAATTTAATGGCGTTTTATTTTTAATTGATTTAACAACGTGCTAATAATAAGCTACAATTATAATTAATGCATTTAATCTATTGTTTACGATTGATTTACAATTATAATTTCATTCATCTCAATTATAACTAATTACAATTTATATATTAGTCACTAATTAATACTCATTTAATTATCAACAATTATTTATGCTAATAATAATTATCATGAATACTGACATTTATAAAAAAATTATTAATGCTTATATTAAGTTATGAATAACTTCAAATAGTCAATTACCTACCCAGTTTATCTACTGCCGGATGAAAACGCGATCTCGTATGAAAAGTTACGGCAAATTATTCAAGTTCGTTTTCTTCTAAATCTTCATTGTTTACCTCCACAATTATTATTACGTTTTTTTTTTAATATCTCAGTATTTGTCACAAAATGATAATGGAAAGCGTTGGCAGCTCTAACACTGTTGTGAACACTCTCACTCCATTCATTCTGCGTGCGATCAGAGTCGAGAACGAAGTAGGAAGGATAAGGTGCTGTGAATGAATGCCTACTTTTTTTCACCGTGATGTTGAGGTCACGCGAAAGGCAAGGTCGCGGCGGTATTCCCGCCGCAAGCAATGATTCAGAGGCGTAGAGTTAATGTATTAATAGCAGACGTATAGACTTCATTAACTGCGGGCCCGTTCGGCGTGCCCAACGAGACGTGCATATAATTCGAATGAATATATTACATGTTACTATTACTTTTGTATAATACGAACACTTGAAGTCGAATAAGTCGAAAAATAGACAATACGTATTCTTAGACAAAGTCAACAATTTGTACTCAAATGTCCGCCTCTTACGACTTAATAATTAAAATGTTTTTATGTGTATTAGTAATGACAAAAAAATTATAGTACAGCTATTCATTATAATTAAAATGTTGCAAAGGAAACGAATAATTTCGTACAAACATACAACAATGAGAGAATAAATTAAAACACTTCTACGTGACTAGTTAAAATGGATGTTATTTTTAATGAAGTATTAATTGTTTTTAGACGTACTGATGAAATAAAGATATAACAAATAGATAAAATGCATGCATAACATTATGTAGGTAGAACACAAAAACGTAGGTAGAACAGGATTAGTTATTTTAATCTCCATTCTCGAACTCTTTAATAAGAGCAAATGTTGGCGACGTATTTGGATGGGAACAATTAAACACACGTTATTTCTATTATAGACGTTTTAAAAGAGCATGGAGTGACTGTCCCAGCGCATTACGGAAAATCAATTTATGCATTCTTATTAGATATGGCATCTACCGATACGTGCCCGGATCTGAACCCCGGACCCACAGGCCGGGGGCTCGTCAATTTAAGTGAATTTCGGGCTTAAAAGTAATTCACCTGCGCGTCAAATAATTCCTCCAAATCATGTTTTGACACTAACAAGTAACACAAAGCAAAATCATCGTTCGTCATCGATTTGTTTTCACATTTTTCGTTGAAATTCATCCTTCAACAAAGAGTATCGAAAATTGTGTTACACGTGGCGGATTATGAGATGTAGGATGACGCACGAAGCCGCCCACCCAGATAGACTCGCAGGGAAGGGACTAACACACCCACGGTGTAATTTACCCTCGTATTAAAGAGTGGTTGATCATAAAATTATGTGTTCTATAAAAAGACAGGGATATCTAATATTGATATAAATGTAATAAAATGATAAAATTGTTACACATTAGGTTTAGTAGATCAATGGTGATTGTATATGATCATTTATCTGTTACTAGGTTGCCTGATGATCTGATGACCTAAGAAGGGGAAATGCATGGTATCAGAAGATCATAAACCCGTGGCTTAGATGTGCCCTAGGTCCAGTAATGCACTAGAAGCTGACAGATGATTGAGAAAAACTCCTTTTCATAAACAACATTCCAAACATTCTTCGATATTTGTGGATAGGTCTCAAAAGAAAAATAAAAGTGGGCACAAAACCAAAAACAATAATAATTATATACTTGTAATCTGTCTGTTCCACGGCTGTGATTACAGTTCCTAGATATTGATATCTAGCATACCTTAACACAACCCCACATTTCTATTCTGAATTATGCAGTTGATCTATCTACCGTTCAACACAAACTAACAGCTGATAGAATATTTTTGTATCATCGTTCATATCAGTCAATGTTAGAAAATGCAATATTTTAAAATACAATACATTTCATAGAAATTCTATTTCTAAATGAAAAGAATCACTTCATACTGGTGAGGGTTGAAAACTTAAAACTTGAAGATATTACTACACAGTAAACATATAAGCTAGTGTTTTAACCAAGCATACCGGTTGATAATATACTGAAATATACTGAACTCTAAAAACAATAAACTTCTCACCAAAACAATACAAAAGAAATCTATTATAATTGTTTATTAAGTGCCACTATCTAAGGATATTGTACCGTATATTGGTAAAAACTTTATATTATACAGACAAGTTCAAATAAACAATATAGTCATTGATCATAATGGTGCTGACATAGAACACATTTCGGACTAAGAACTAGTAAATCTATAATAATATGAAGAGTCTATCTCAATTTCTAGAATATGAATGACTAGGCATAATAAGATTAAAGGTTTTTAAAGAGTGTTAATTATAACAAGCACAAAAGAATTGAGACAAATTATGTTCATTATTTTCGCTTCTAGTAAAATTTTCTAGTGATCAATACGATTTTATAAAAGTATGTGAAATATTAGTAGTAGGTAGGCAGAATTTCACCGACACCCTCTCATTTATTACCGATCTTTAAATAAGCCCATATCACACTTTTTCCTAACGTATTTTACTATTAACGCTCTAATATAAAAAATATTTTCAAGTAATTTTTAAGCGAAAGTTTAGTCGACAAAATATATATATTCGTGTAGGTTAAGAATCCCGCAAAAATACTGAGGAATTTGATTAAAAATACTAAATAATATTAAAATAAACTCACCGTGAATGCAGCGAAAGGTTTACGTTCGTTAGAAAAATAACACTTGTAAATTATCACCAAATTTTCAAATATACTCTTTATAAACACTGCTGCTGATACTATCCTACGTCTGCAAACCTAACCAATCCGCTCACTTAGTGAAGTTGATATTTTCTAAATGTCAAAATTGACGAGATTCCGATAAATCGTTGCTTTTCCTTCTAAATTTATCATGAAATTGAAATTAATGTAAAATTTGTTTATCATAGTAGACTAAAAATCTTCCGTTTTTATTTAGCATGGTTTATCTTATAAAAATATCGCATTAGTTGCTTTAAATATTTCATTTTTGTCAGATATCCGATTTCAATTATCGCTCATAGTCGATTGAACTGGTACAACACTAGACGTGTTGAATGTGTCGTATTTTCATTAAGGGGTGGGGAATCCAACCAATCAGAAAACGGCAAACAGCCTGGAAAGGTGGCGTGATCGCTACGTCACAACATGTACATAACCAGCGATTGCGCTACATACATTTTAAATCAATACCTTAGTTTTCCAAGTCGGTTCCTAATTAAAAAAGTCATATTGCTGTTTAGTTTTAAATAAAAAATTTGGAATCTTTGTATTTGCAGGCGTAAATGATAGGACTTTTTTCATATACGTTTTATGACTAGTGCCATCTCTTGGAAAATTTTAATACTACATTTTCACATGGGTAGTAAGTGGCGGTTGCCGCACATAAACATTAGAAAATAATATAGAACATGAGTAGGAATATTTATCATCAAAGATCGGAACCAGGATTCAGGTTACAATGATTTCTGAATGTCGTAAGAGTTGGCCGCCTCTTAATGGTTAGCGGTTGGCTAGAGCGGTTAGCTCGAACCGACCAGCCAACGGCCCACGGAAGACATGACTATATGAACGCAAATACCGGTATTATCGACGGAGGGTGCGGGATAAGACATTTGTTTCATGGGATAAGCTTGTAGTGGGATGAGCTTATAGGGCCCTCAACAAATATAGAACCGACTAACCACTTTATTTAGAATTACAATTTGCTCGTTTCTGTTGTGCTTCTCACTTCTGAATTGTCAAATAAAATGACAAGTGTCTGTTCTAGGAATGAATTACACATTTTTGCTTTGTTACAGTTATAAATTGTGAATGTAAGTTGTTAGTTTCCTGAATTCAAAACATTGAGATGTTTAAATTCTACAAAGATATCCGCGATGTTGTCTCGTTGTTGATCTACTGTCCCGCCGAGAGAATGGTCCTTGTGGCGAAAGAACCGAGCTCCGAATATTGGCTGCCATCATCTAAATCGGAGAAGAATTGTTGGAAAAACACAGCTAATAAATTAAATTTCGAGGTACTTATGGACTATAACTCAAGTTCCCCGTCAAAATCAGCACCATTAGCTCGATATCTGTAATGTTAATAATATTTTCAAAGTTGACAACGTTGAACACAAACACAAAAATTGGATGTTCCTAAACGGCTACAATACTTAAATATAACCTTAGGCAATATTGCGGAGAACTCTTATAACGAGCTTTTTTTACCGTTATTTAGTGAATGATGTTCATTTGAATAGCGCCTATACCTTTTTAAGTTACAAGTATGTGTCAGGCCGTCGACTCCTTGAGACCAAACGTGAGAGATTGACCTCTTAAACACTAAACTATCAGGGCTTGAATCATGCCACATGTTATTAGCGAACCTGACTGCCGAATTTGAAATTGCGCGCTTAATTGCCGCCCACGACAAGTGTGACAAACATGTTGGTTGCTCAGCACTAAAAATGTAAAATTGTCTAGTGTTACTAGATTAATTTTACATTTCCACTTGTAAATTGGTGTTTGTAAATATGTATGTATTTTATTACGTATTTATATCTCAATGAACTCACCGTGTACTTCAGATTTTCGGTGCGGAAGCGAGCTCACAATGCTCACCGCTTCGGGTTCACAAGATCTGGCTGCCCGACCACCCTCACGGCTGTGTTTACCACGCGGTTTATAAAGTCATCGTCAAAGTGGAAATGAAGAAGAAAGTCAAAACTAAGTCTGTAAGATCTATTTCTATCTGAGCAGTCTAGGTTTGTACTTAGGAATGCCAAAAAAGTCGAAATGGGAACATCTGATAATTGTGGACTGCCAGCGAAGTAAACAGTTTCTGCTATAAGTCACAAGAACATTTGTGCAGGGTATCCGCGGCCGCCTTCAATGGTTCACGATGGCGGATCTGGAGCGTTTCAAGGCGCACGCAACGCTTCGAAGTCCTGAGGTGGTGGTGTTCGCCCAAATGGCTTCGGGAGAAATGCCGAAGGATGTTGACAATATGGTTAGAAGTTAAGGAACTTATAATAATAAATTCACTACTCTGCATTTTTTACTAAGATTCCAAACTCGTGACATATTACATCGAGACTAATTGTCAATATGTGTGCATTGCGAGATATGGGAATTGCGCACAAAGACTTGGAAAATCAGACTTTGAGAATGTGTCAAAACGTGCAGACAACGAATGTGTAAATGACTGACAATGTCCTTTGTTGTGTCAGAACGGGGACTCGTGTGTGGTCGTTGAGATTTGTGAAGATAATGTAATCATTGGCATAGAAGCCGTAGGGGGAGGGGGCGCGGTTGCTCTCTCGTCGCCCACCTGCCTGCTGTTACAAGCCGCCAGCTATAAAAGAGAGGGTAAGTAAAGTTTTAACTAATTATTTTGGGTACAGCACTGTTAGCTGTAAATGCATTTGTTAGTGTAGGACAAGAGGGCGTTATTACCCAATTTAAGAACGTCTAATTTGAACCTTGTGCCTTGTGTGACACTGGGTTATGTGGGATGTTTACCCACTAGAAGGGCAACGAGTGTGCGTTGCCCTCGGCGATATTCGAAGGGCTTCGATATTTCCTAAGGCACTGAACATTTTCCTCTATACCTACGTAACCTTCTAGTACATTTAATTTGTATCCCAGAACAAGTCCGTTTGTACCGCGAGTTCCTGCTGACTGTGTATCCCGCGCTGTACATGAGCCCGTTCTGTTTCACGGTGTTCATGATGGATCTCGGCTGGGAACGTGCGCAATGTCCCAGTCTCTTTCGGTTAGTATCGTTTGTGCAACTAGTGAGAACATATTCTAAAGTCATTGAAAAATGTTACGTTAGGTATTTACGCCTTGCTCGACAGGGCGGCAGACATGTCTAATCGTGGCGGCATCTCGTTCCAAGAGTTGCTAATGTGGGCGGCGGCGCTGGAGCCCGCCACCCAACACACTGGCCTTCCCGCCGAGTTGAGATGTCGATATATTTTTAGGTGAGCTCATAGGGATACTTTGCCTTTATAAAAAAACTGATTTACAAAGTTCACTCAGGGCAATAGGAAGTGTTGATAGCCAGACTCAGTATATTGCAATAAAACCCGGAATTCAATTAATGATCCCTTTGTATTATTCCGTGGCAGATACTATGATAGCAATCGCGACCAGCTGCTAGAGTATTCGGAGTTCAAGGAGTTAGTGGCAGCGGCGCGCGCGGCGAGACAGTTGCCCGTGGACGCGCTGAGCGTGGCGCGCGACGCAGACGTCTGCATCAGGTGCCTGTCATGGTGGTTAAACCCTGAACAGCCCAGGGTCTAGGAACTCGACTAAGGATCAACACCCTTCAATCTGGACGGCGGAATCTTGCCACACTCAATGTGGTTACTACCGACTGATTATCTTAGGCTCTTAGGACACGTTCTAATTTCTGTGCGTAACATACTATTATTTTATCTGACAAATATGTAAACAATAGTTTTCCTAACATCTATAAATACTTAACAATTAATAAGTAGGTACCCATATAAAAATTATATAAGCATTCTATCGGTATTCGTATTTTTATTACTTTAAAGACATCACGTATTTAAATAATACACAAACTTATATAATTAATGGTACCTAGTATGAAATGTGATGAACTTCGATATTACCTTTACACATTAAACTCGCATCTGGCTGTTTACAACAACAAAACAATACAAGAACAATTTACAAGTTTTAAAATCAATAGAGTGTTGCGTTTAGACAGCTGGGGCTGCAGCCGAACGCGCCGCTGCCGCTGGCGGAGTTCGTCCGCGGCGTGGGCGAGCTGCGGCTGCGCGGCACCGACGCGCTGCTGCGGGCGCCGCGCAGCATCGCCGACTACTTGACGGACTTGCAGTTATTCAAATCATAATAATGATTGAGACAACTCCACACGCTTCTATCTGAGTCCAGCTAAAATATAAGATACAATTTCAGTGAATTTCCATTATTGACACGATATAACTTAGCGATAAGCTGGCTATCCTGCTTTATTTTCCAATTTCAGATGAATGGATACAGCAGAAGTAAATGTACACTGCCATGTAACAAAGAGTATTTATACCATTTAATCTAATCGAATTACAGAGACAGAGATCAAATCGAAAAAGCTCAGCCAACTTCCAATTTAATTAATTCAGGTAACGATCACCCTACACGATCGTGTAGGGTTACGATTACGAGAAGCCGGTGTCCAAAAAAGAATGGAAAGGAATATTAAATCATCAATTTCCTAGCAAACAGCGGAATGGAAGAAGTAGTGGTGGCCTGTTCGCCATCGCCGAGCGCGACGCGGCGCCGAGACTACCGGCTCGCGGACTGCGTGGTGCGGCTGCTGAACAAGGCGCCGCCCGAGATGATCGAGATGAGCAACCTCAGCGGTAACTGACGGCGCATCGACAGTTCAATCATCCTGCGTCCTGCATTACGCGTGGACTTCAAGAAAACGCTACAGTTGATCGCAATTCTACATACCAATGTATTTCTCGTCCGTGTGCCGAAGTAGGTCCATATCGAGCCAATTAAGAACATTTATAACAGAGGCGGGTCGCGTATAGCAGTGGATTTTAGTTGATAACATTGCTTATAATATTTATAGAAGAATCGCGAATACTTTACCAGACTTAAAGAATGTCTTATTTATCAAATCTTGCTAAAAGAGTTCCAAATAAAAACTAATAGATAACTTTTTTATATTCAGGCGATGCAGTGAGTGCGTCGACGGCCCGTATAATCGCCCCCTCGCTGCACTCGGTGGAGGTGTTGGGAGCGAACTCCCTGCCTGCTGAGGTTCTCACGTCGGTACATTACTTCGCTGCTCCCATTGAGAAATCTGGACATGTAATATTTATCTCTATATTTTGATATTTAATTTGTCATGATTCAATCAGTAGCAAACGAGTATCTGTAGAATAGCCTAGACTTGAAATGCACGGTACCTACGAATAGTGTATAGAACAATTCACAAATGCCCCATGCTTTGCAAGAAATGTTTATGACGTAATATAATATCATGGCTCAAAGCAACCGTTGTCAGAAACGTCCGAGTACCTCCCAACCGTTCGTGACGAAGCCGGCGTGGGCGTGGCTGACGACGGCCGAGGAAGCGTCTTTCTGCGCGCTGCTGTTGAAACTCGCCGACGCGGTGCGACCCATTTGTTTCAACGAGCCCAGATTGCTGAGACTCAGCTCTCCCGTTTATGCCATTGGTTAGTTCAAAAATTCCATGGCACGCTCCTGATTTATTAGAAATGTTTCTGTCTTTTATCTGCTACTATTGATATGAAACGTGTGATGCAGTGGACCAGACCGGCTGTACCTTCTCATAATTTTTCAGTCTGATTGAGAAATTACATTTTTGACCGACTTCAAAAAGGAGGAGGTACTCAATTCGTCTGTATTTTTTTTAACTCCTCTTTTTCTGACACGACATATATATAACTTAATAGGTGACATACACGGCAGCTTGTCAGCGCTCCTGTCGATGGAGACGGCGATCTGGCCGTCGGGCTCCGCGCTGCTGCCCGCCAAGCTGCTGTTCCTGGGCGACTTCGTGGACCGCGGCACGCACGGCACCGAGGTGATGGCCTACCTGCTCGCCGCGAAGCTGCAGCGCCCGCACTCGGTGTTCCTGGTGCGAGGGAACCACGAGACTCGGGATATACAGAAGATGTTCACCTTTCATTCGTATGTCTGATCATCTATACTTATGTAGGTATAGGTATGTAATTTCAGTCTTCCAGTCGCTGTGTCATAACTATTATCTATATTTTGTCAAATACCAAATAACAAAAATCGAGCAACGGTAACGCCTCTGAAATTGAGATGTCTATAGTGTTCTGGAAAATGTTGACAACGGGAGTGTCTGATG
Source organism: Myscelus amystis hages (assembly GCA_018244895.1). NCBI lineage: Eukaryota > Metazoa > Arthropoda > Insecta > Lepidoptera > Hesperiidae > Myscelus > Myscelus amystis. The sequence goes on from DWQT01001333.1 coordinate 13,073, forward strand.
AATATTATTTTGCAGTGAATGCGAATCAAAATATGGAGAAGTGGAAGGTAACAAGATCTGGAATGCCATCAATCAAGTATTCGACGTCCTGCCCCTGGCTGCCGTGGTGGACGATAAGGTGTAGTTATGAACCCTTTCCAAACAGAAAATAGAATGGTCAAAGCTTTTGTGAATAATCGAACTAGGAACCGGTGCATTTTCCATATGCTTCTATATTCGCTATATATTCAAAGGTTTTTGGTGGAAAAGCCTACGTAATAAGATCGTCTTTTGAGTGGATACTTAGTAAGTGATTACTTTTGTATGCGATTTTTTTAATCGATTCTGTTGTCGTCGTCAGGTGTTCTGTTGCCACGGCGGCATCCCGCCGCCCTGGGTGTGTCCGCTGATCTCCGCCATCGACAAGATCCCGGTGCCGCTGCCGCGCCCGGCCGAGCAGAGCTCCCTCGCTTGGGAACTCTTGTGGAACGATCCTATCAAGTATGCTCTTCCATTCATTTTGTTTAGCATTTGTATCTCTTAATAGTTGCATCCACCTAAATTTTCGGGATTCTCCGCATTTCTCTACAGCAGTACCTACTGTTAATATTGGACTTACGGGTCTTCAATGAACGAGCTGTACCCGTACGTTGTAACAATGAATTTAGGAAGTTTTCTAAAGGTATTCTAAAGGTAAAGAGTGTACGGATGGGTGATACTGCAGGCCGAACAAGATAACGGCGTCGCTGTCGCTGGAGCTGGCGGCCAACGAGGGCTTCGCGGCGAACGCGCGGCGCGGCACGGGCCACGTGTTCGAGCAGAGCGCGCTCGACCGCTTCCTGCGCGCCAACGGGCTGTCGCACGTGGTGCGCGCGCACGAGCTGCAGCAGAGCGGCTTCATGGTGGCTCGTCTCCACTACTCGCGCAACCTGTTCCATGCCCGGCCTATTCCCGGTGGCTCGGATAGCTGAGTCGGGGGTTATAGCTTCAGTTCTTACGCAGGACAAATAAAAGAATAAGCAATGAGCATAGTTCATTTGTGATACATCATTGCTTCCGTGTACATTAGCTTAAATGCATCGGTTATGAATACGTAAGTATGAGAGATAAGCAGTGATAGCCTAGTAGGTTGAAATTCAGCCTCTCACTCTGGGGGGGTCTGAGATGTGAGATGGGTTCTTTAGAGATGTGAGATGTTACAAAGTTGTATACTTTATATTATGTTCTGAGGTGTATGAAGTCTCCCAATCCGCACTCGGCCATCGGGACAGACTATGGTCTAAACCCCTCTCACTACGAGGGGACCCGGTCCGGCAGTGGACCACTAAAAGGGTGAAAAAAATAGGAGATGTGTGATTGCGTGCGCAGTGCCAGCTGCGCGGGCGGCTGGTGTCGGTGTTCTCGGCGGCGCGCTACTGCGGCGGCAGCAACGACTGCGGCGTGGCGCTGCTGCACGACGCCACGCTGCGGCTCATCCGCGTCTCCGCCGACTGACGACCCTACGCCCGTCTGCAGCTCATTCGACCTCATATCCGGCTCGTCTTGTACCCTTTGCCCTTTGTGTTGTGTAATTAAACTGAAATTTATTCGAGTGTAATCTTTTGTATCGGGCATCCCACTCGCACAGCTATATAAATACATCTGTATGTTCGTTCGCTTCCATCGCATGTGCTGCGAGTTGCGTTACTTATACTTTAAAGTTATAATAACGGTGTGGTTTAGTACATTTTTCAATTACCCTAGAAACCGATATTCACCCTTCGAAAGCGGCCCCCCTCCCCGCGGTGCCGACCGAATGAAACGCGAGTTATCTTACTATTCAAGTATTTATTTATTCCTTATAAAACTTTTACAGTCGGAAACGTTAAATTACAACTTACGAGCTATTTTTACAATACCTATGACAAAAGGAAAGAACATGGTGAAAATATGAATTGCAATAAATTAACCGTGGCTAACAGTAACATCTAACATAAGTACAGACTACGTAGTCATGTTTATTATCTCGAGGGTGGCCGGGCGGGCGGACGCACCCGGCGCGACCCCGGCCGGAGCCCGGTTCACCCGCCGTTTATCTCCATTATTCAATACAGCAGATATTTACACGCTTGAGCCATGTAAATAAACGGTCCATTTCATTATTATATATCTTCATTAAATCTAAACAGTAACACTGGTGTCTTCCTTTCCATCAAACGAAACGTCCATAGAACCAGTTTAATCTCGTTCATTTCTAATGTGGAAGTTAGTTGTAAATGCAAAGTTGCAAGTTTGAAGCATGCCACTCCACCGATGCAACTCAACATTAATCGGTTCATTACACTCAAGTGTTATTCTACCATTTCCATATTTTCATCATGTGCTCAGTTCATGGTTGTGGATATTCAAATTAACAAATATCTCAAATCAATTTACTGTAAATAAATTATATCGTTACACAACATAGCCGAAGTTACAATTAAACTTTACATCTTTGAGATTAACCGTTACCAAACAGAAAGAACAACTAGTAAGAATCGTACTACAATATGTTTACGAAAAAGGACTACCTTGTAAATATGGTGGTCAGAATTTCAGACTGAATGCAATTGTAATAACAAAAAAAAAATATTTCAATCATATTAATAGACTAATAATTATAATAATGTAATACTAATAACAATCACCCTCTGGCGACCCGTGCGTGCATTTGTAAATCTGAATCTGTATTATTAATATCAGAACATACATGATGCCTATAACGATGCATATAATGCAATGCAATATGCAGTATTGTATCGGGCCTTATTAACTTCACAATCGAGTCATTGAGATGTACCATTTGCTTTTCAAACATGTTCACTGCATGCATCTTTGATATACTCCTCACTTTATAATATACTATGCATTTAATATCTTGATATCATTCAAATTATAACGCATGGAATGACAAACAATCGGTTGGATATTAGACGTGGACGTGTGTTAAATGGTAAATTGCAAACAACTGACAATAAGATTATAGGTGTTTAGTCACTTTTCTTGAATTTGCTATGACTCCTAGTCAAAATAGTAATCTAATTAAATGATCGACTTGAATTTGATATAAATACATTTGCTAATCACCGCCGTAACTGTTAATCAATGGAAAATACAACACAGATAACAAGGAGCGAGAATGTCCTATCATTTTATACAAAAGGCAAAATAATGTATGTCGCACAAACTTACATCCCACATCATCAGTCATCGTCACACTATCGTTTATCGCTAGCCCCGCGACTTACGGTGGAGTCCTACGGCCGCTCTGGAAAAAAGGCTCGAGCGGCTGGTGCGACGCTGCCTCGTTTGCGGCCGCGGCTGCGGAACACCACCCTTAGGGTCATCCCATATTTACAGTGAATAAGAAACATTCGTGATCCAAACGATAAGGTTCGAATTAAAAAAGCAAAACCAGAGGCAACCGTATTCATTCCGGAGGACGGCGATGCGCACGCGAGTCGCCGCTGTAAATCAAAATGTCTTACCGGAGAATTAAACAAGGAAGGTTGTGACGCAGAAGAGGGCGTCGGGCGGCTCAGAGCAGCAGGCGCGCGCGCAGGATCTCGAGCGCGGCCTGGCGGCGCAGCGCCGGCATGTGCGCCTGCGTGAAGCAGTAGCGCGCGCCGCGGCTCGCGAACTCCGCGAACGTGCACGCGAACATGCCGCAGTCGCTGCCGTTCATCTGCTGCGGGATGTCCTGCGAACGACGCGCTCCCGCTTATATCGAGACGGTTTCACTCGTTCGGAGACTCGTTTACTATACAATTGAACCCTCTCTCATTCTATTGGAATACTTCTTTGCTGTTCTGACAGAAATATTACTATTATTTATATTTACTGGTTGTATACCTAAAGCCTAGTAACGACCGGGACGTAGCTACGTTTTTAGGACAGTTCTGATTGGTAGCCTGGCAACAGCCTTTGTCCCCCCGATCTCCTTAAAGTCCTATACAAAACGATCAGCGAATGGAGAGTGTTTGACACCAATCAAAAGTAACTGTAAATTTTGTGATTTACCAATCCACCCTACAAGTTTCCAGCTACCTTATTTCCAGCTCGAGATATAGTGGTTGTTGTTTGAAATGAAATGAAATGAAATGAAAAATGTCTTTATTGCCACACAATTTGTACAAAATTAAGTGAAAGTTAAAATACGTTAGGAAACAA
>DWQT01001334.1:0-17238 GCA_018244895.1 Myscelus amystis hages
CGATTCCGCATCAAACAAAACATGAATTACGAAAATCGGTTCAGAAACCTCGGAGAAATCGGTGTACATACATAAAATATATATATATATATATATATATACGGTCCGAATTGATTACCTCCTCCTTTTTGAAGTCGGTAAAAAGCACAACAGCTAGTAACCTTACCAGCACAACCTTAGTAGTTTATATATGATTTGGAATAGATAGACATAATGAGGATAGAAACACTTAAAAAAGTAATTATAAATATAATTTTTATTATTTAAAGGGTTTCATATCAATATTCTATTATTGAAAGTGTACTGTTTGTATTTTGACGTTGATGAATAAATTAATCCTTTGATAATCATGGAATAATTACCGCCCGTCAGATTCTTAGTCACAATGCTTATTTTGATTTCGTTCAAAACGACATTTTAAATGTTTGTAAATGAACAAAACTTTGTAATGTTGTTGGAGTATTTCAAAAGATACAAGCGGCGGTTCCAGCATGCATGATGGAATGCTTTTTTATATTTCTTTATACACATTGTATTCGAAGATCGTATTGTACATTAGATAGTACTAATTTTATTGCAAATATTGTAAGCGTTTATCACAAGTGCTGTATCTATGTACATAATAACAATTCCGATATAAGTAACACACGAGCGACCGCCTACCGACACGTGCTCCGATAAGCTACAAGCGATTTTCTATCTGACATCAGTTAAACATGCGGCGTCATATATTATTATTCATTATGTTTATTGTTATCAAAACAACATTGCAATTTTAAAGTTAAATCTAAAACAAATTAGAAAATGTTATTATTGATTTGTATATGAAACATACCTGGTATACTAGTGGATTCGGAAGTTCCAGAACCGGATGGAGTGGACAGGTGGAATAGTGGACTTCTAAAGGCCACCGAATGAATGGACGATGTGAAATATTGGTTTAAAATAAAATCTGTAGTACTATAAAATGTAGGTAGTCTAATATTAAGCATGTACTTTTTTGGATCATTGAAAGGCGCGGCAGAGGCTCAGGCCGACCTCCGTTACTAAATAAAATGAATACGCTTGTAGCTTATTATGGTTTTATGCACGAGTATTCATTTAAAAGTAACAAGGATTTCATAATGAATTACTTTATTAAATAAACATGTTATTTATTCCAATTTTTTTATTGGGTTGGTTATTTTATAGTTGGGTTAATGTAGAATTAGGGGAAGTATTTGATTCGTCATCATCATTGTCCTGTAACAGTCCAGTGCTGGAGACAGGCCACCCTCATTGCGTGCCCTAGCGATCTCCTGTCGTGGTCATTTTATTGCCGATGTAAAACTGTGATATGAAAAAAACTGCTACTATGTAGTGATATTTTGCTGATATTTGCTTTTTCATCACTAAAATACTGGCTGTCCATCGCTTTGAGAGTCGGACATCTGGCAAACCTGCCAACTGCCGTAAATAAGAAGAAAGCTCTTTGTACGTATCCGAATATACGTTATGTAGGTATATAGCTAAACGGCAGGTTGTAGTCTTTAAAATTTTCCTATTAGTATTATATAATATGTAACATTGAGAATTTTGTAAATAGTAAGTCATTACGCAATAAAAAAATTTCGTGCATCTCAAAATCACACAATCGTTTTACCCCTATTTTACCCGCCTTATATTACAGGATAATTACAGAATCAGACTGATTTATATGTAGCTTTTAAAGTTATTTACTGCACTGGTTACTTTCGTTATGCTAATGATTTCCATTTACCTCGATATTGAAGTGTAGGTATAGGTCCCGGAATCACAATGAAATTTATTCGTTTTAATAATTAAGGAATCTTATTTGCAAGTAAGGTCGAGGAATGAGAAGCTTCGAAATAAAGTACATAAAGTAACTCCGATGTATGTGTGATATTTAAATAAGCTCCTATGTATTGTACGAGTTACCTACATAGTTTTATTGCAACGTACCTTTTACATATCCGTAATAAACAGAATTGGCCGTAGTATTGTATGTGGCATTCGAAGGCGAACCAGTTAGCAGTAAATACTTGTTGGCAGGTTAATCGTGCGCATGCCGAAGCCGTGGATTGCCACCAATATTTTTAAATGCAATCAATGCGCCAGTAAAACGACTAGCCACGAAAAATCGACACGATATTCATAATATACCTGCCTCTCATTACCTATATCGCGTAATTGGATATACTGCTGGAGGAAATCTAAATTTGGATTACGATACGTTTATGAGTAGCCCTTAGTTACGAAAACTTTGAAAAGAAATGAATGAGATAAATTCCCTTTGTTGAAATTAGACTGAAGTGATTTCACTTCGCCGATGGTCACTTATTTATTTTGATAACTAAACTAGATACATCACTGTCCTCTTATTTGTCTGATGTTTTCGCTAATGTGCAAACGGAACAAAAGATTGGTCGGCCGGTATTTTATTCAAGGACCCAAAAACAAGTCTCATATTCTCGGAACAGTTCGATCCTCGTTTCACGTCGAACCGAACAGTAATGTTTACGCAGAAGGTGCTTCATCTTTCAAGAGCTCGATGCGTCTGGTACCTGTATTAATAACTGGCTGCCGATCAATATACAGCTCTGTACTGATTATACTTACAGGTAGTACACTGTTTCTTGTTGTTATGCTTTGGGATACTTGCTCCATGTGAGAAATAGATTTCCATGTAAACACACATCTATTAAAATCATAATTAATATTTGCAAATGTCATCAATTGGAGCTCAATGTGACAATTGGACCATGCTTTGAATTAAACAAAATACCAAGTTATTTTGACGTCACGAAATAAATGTTTAAATTTAAACATGCAAATTTGACTTGTGTTTCTATTTTCCGTATATGACTGTATGTACGTGCTAATACGGACGCACAGACTGTCTCCACATTTCATCTCTGTCGAATATGCTCTTTACGCTTCAGTTCATTTCACAATTGGCGGACGGTTTTCGCTTCTGCCAAAAGAGTCTTGCGCTAGGTTAGGTAGGTAGCAGTAAATACCTCTTCCATTGAAGGTTTTACACTTGGTTCATAATATAATCCATTACACTTTGTGAAAGCTATTTATTTTCTGTTTTCAATAAGTGTTGTGAATTAATGGTAACCTTTTAAGTCTGCAGACTACATACACTGGAGCCCAATTCCTTATCTGGAGCGGGCCTAGTGCTTGCTCAGTAACTAAACTATGCCGCAGACAAAATCAATGCAGATTATTGGGAAAATAATTCGTAAAGATATTTGGTTGCCCTCAAGTTTCCTTAAGGTTTTACTAACCGGAGGCGACTGCTTAACTGACGAGCCCTCGAAGCACAAAAACGTCCATTAAAGTTTGTCACTGAGTTTACCAAGTTTACCGACAAACTGATTGCTTCTGGCATTACTTAACTTTACGGGACGTTTGCCTCGACAGAGCGGATAAAACTCAAGGAAATGAAAAATATTACATGTGTATTATTATTATTATTATTAATATAAAAAAATATATTATAGATCCCAAAGAACATTGCATCTTCTTTGAATTGTTTGACAATTACGGCGAATATCCCCCCATTCTTTTTCGCATTCATCGATTATCATCGGCGTGGGCTGTACTCGTGTAATTCACTAAATTGTGCTTATTACATACTCGTAATGTCTTACCAGTTATACATTACATACTCACAGTCGAACCACTCAGCGTGTTGTTTTTATAATACAGTAATCATAATAACGGTAGCTCACAATAAAAAATGCTAAAAAACCTACATGTGAAAATAGCACCAATAGACATTCGTCTGTTTCAACAATTTGTCAAAATTATTTGAAACAGCAGCTTTGGAACGTCTTCTAACTTTGGTATGCAGTATAATTATACACATCACAGCCTACTTTCCGCAGAACAAAAGAAAAATCCGTTAACAGGTCAGACATTTTGAGGCTAAGAACAAAAGAAAGAGTTGTAATAGTAAGATGTAGTAGGCGACCCGGCTCCGCGAGGCACCTCACACGTTAACACCTCTTTGACACCCAATACAACTAATGAACATATTCTAATTTAATCTGAATTTATTTATCTTGTGAAAAATTTCATTTATCTTTTTTACTGATACAGGCATACGTAGATTATATTAGCCGAGGGGCCTGAACGTCGCGTCATTCATACTTTGTGATTGTGTACCTTCATTGTATCCAATCTCTAATTTGTCTATCAACTATTTGACCTCTAGGGTCAACTCGCTCTCTATGAACATGTTCCACTCGTCACATGTGAGCGTATTTAACATGTCGGCGTATAATATTATTCAATGTCCGGAAAAAATTTCAACTAACGATCCAATCACGTTTGACTGGAACCGTTTTTACGTAATATTTAGTATCGCGAATATTATTCATCTATAGACTCGGGCGTAATGATTGAGTGTGAATCGGTTATTGGTAGGACGCAGTTATTGGCTTAACTCTCTGTTACAGTCGAACGTAAATGTATTCCGATTCAGGTGAATAGGGCGAGTTATACCGGACCCGAAAGATCCGCATGAAAAATATTTGGGCGGCTGCCAGCGCTGCTCGGTTCGCGGTCGTCGCGACGCTCCTCCGAACGCCGATAGCTTCGCATTGCAATATTTGACCAAAAGTGCACTTCAGCTCAACTCAAACTCAACCCTCACAGTTCCCATTATATTTATATACGTCATTGTTTTCGTTTTGCAAACGTTGTTTTGCGACATGGAAAATGAAATATTTACCTAAACATGACGCGAAAACTTGACACACGTCCCAATTAAAGGTTTCGTAAATCAAAATAATTATCGTGAACTGTCTTTCATGATTAAGAAACTACAATTTGAGAACATTTTCAACGTTTACCGCTAGTGTTGCATCATGTTCTCTTCTTGCCAACTCGGTGCAGAGCAGCGGACTCTTCGGCCATCTGTTCGTTGCACCAGTGGGATCTAGATCAAGGAGTTTTCACACTACTACGCTTCTAAAGCGACGCGTCGGTGCGCATTTAAGAACGCGTTTCTCTTACGTTATCAAAAATCAATAGTTCCCATGAGACACATTTGTATCCCTATATTGTATCTATTATTCACAATAAATGTATACTTGACTTTGTTTCAGGTGAGTAACGGCAATGTCATCGACACAGGAACGCCGACCCTACTGGTAATAAACATTTAAAATATTTTATGCATGTTACGAGAATAAGTATTTTTATATATTCTCAACAGCTTGTTAACTATACGTTAACTAAAAGAGTGATTATTTTTAAAATCACGACGGCTTCCTGTGTAAGTATCAGTAGATGATTTTTCTATTGATGTTTTAGTGAGCTTCCCAAGCTCGTCTTACTTATTATGAATTCATATACATAAATATACAAGTATGTATATTATAAATGTTTTCATGTATATAATACAGACAAATGGCTAGGCATGAATACTGTTAGGGTGCGTTTAGTGAGTAATAGGTTTTAATAACAATAAGAGACAAGGTTTAAGGCCACAAGCTATATTCACTATTTAATATATTCTTCACTTTATTACGCTGTTATACTACAGGCCAATAAACGAAACACTATCTGTATGTCCCTTAGAATTTCATGTATTCTGCGAAGAAAAAGTACAAGTATGTATGTAATAAAATTTACACACATGAGAGGCTACACTAGAGTTGCTTTTTATTCATAACTTGCTGAGGGTTTTTCTTTCAAATGAACTCAATAGCTGTGATCGTGTAGTATTTCAAAGCAAGGACGGAAAAAAGAACTTATTAAAAGCCATGTATATATATAACGCAGTATCAACGCAGTTTGATACCGAGCTTTGTGGTAGCTCAAGTGGGGGTGGATCTGTTGAAACATGTCCGCTGGAGACGCCTACATTAACGTAAATTTCTTTTGTAAAGTTCCTGCATCCGTATTATTCGTATCGATGTTGCGAACATTCATCGGGTCCGAGGCTACCACACAGTGTGTGTATATCCCTCGGTGATACGTTGAATGTAAAATTAAAATCCCCAGCCCTTTCAAAAGTTCATCTCGGCATCCCGCTCGGCGTGCCACAGATGTGCCCCACAAAGTTTTGTGACATGTGTAATTCATTGCGGTAATTCGTAACGCTAATAATATTTCAGAATCATCAAACTCCCACAATATGTGCCTTCCACCTGAACCTGCTGTAACACTGTCACACGACGTCAAAGAATGCTTTTGATCTTCATGTATTTGATTGTATTAATGTTATTATTCATTACGTTTATCCACTTGGTTCACTCTGTTTGCGCTAAATATTTATTTGTAGGCGTTTGTTTTTGAGAGGACTATTTTCCGCGGGGATAGACAGAAAGGACGGGACAATTTATACATACTTATTATTACATGTATAACATCTGAGGTATGCTAATATTTTCTGAGGTGTATGAAGTCTACCAATCCGCACTTGGCCAGTGTGGTACACTATGGCCTAAATCCCTCTCACTCTGAGAGGAGACCGGTTCCAGCAGTGCACCACTGCAAGGGTAGAAAAAAATACTTGTATGCAAATTAATCATAGTAATGAAAAGATACAAACGCCTAATGAAATATAAGTACGTTACGGCCCACATAACATACATAATATATATTTTACATATATATGTAATATTAAAACTGTCCATCTAATATTAAATTCTCCATAGAATATTTGGTACACGTATCACAAGTATGATACTTTTGTATGGAAAACGTAGTGTAGGCTTCATCTAGCTGCGTATCTGCTATGCATTCAAATGATCTTTCATTGATTTGAACCTATAAACTAAAGTCAGCTCTCGTGTTTGAGCGTAGAGCTCTTTGCCGAATGAAGGCGGCGCGGCCGTCGTGCGATGTGCCTTAACGCTGCATATAAATTGCACACATTACAAGCAGACCTGTAATATGTTATTGATAGTTTTTTTTTATATTATTATATAGTTATTGTCGTTATGTAAAATTTCAATGCGTGTTAGTAAGAAAAGTCTCTAGAAATTAGTCGTTTTTTTGTTGGGTAATAATATTGGAGTTCCGAGTTTTTTTTATGTAATTGAAAGCGTCATGAAACACTATTGAGTGATTATATTTACAAATACAGGCTTGGCAAGCTTCCAATTTTCGTAAAAAAGTAATTCTTTTTTTTCCATATTATTAGTGTATAGAAATATAATATTACTTACAAATATCGGAGAACACATGAAGTGGCGTCGTCGGAGGTTACATTATACTTTTCCGTTGTCGACGGGGTGTAGCTGTAAAGTTTCTAGAGGCCTCATTAGCAGGCGACACGCGTTCCTTTTGCTTCTGACATCAGGTTCCGAGGTAGAGCTTCCCTTCCCTTCCATCACCGATATTCAAATCATTATCATTGTGACTCATCGTATCTACATGCTGGTAAATATTACCTAAATGTACGACATGAGCCAAATCAAATATTTATTAACTCCTACAGTTATTTAAAATTCATAATGTTTGGATATTCTCGAAATTAAATAACTAAAAACATAACAAATATACAAAAGTGATTACTTGAAAATGAGAGACATTAATCAGATCTTAGATGCTCGGCTGTAAGTTTAAACTTTCTACATAATACACTCCAGTAAGTTAACTTCAACCTCGAACTAAACGTTCTCTTCTTGCGCAGTTTACGCCTACTCTGCTTATCTGCCGCTGATCACATTAATATCTGCCCACGGTTCCCGTGAACCGCTGTAATCAATTCCGCATGGTGATCCAGGTAATCTACTCAAATTTCAGACAGCGCTTAGAGTACAATCTAGTAATCATACTGTTAAATACATTAAAAACAAATTGCCGAAAAACATGCTTTCCAAATATTGTACAACATGTCCGTATGTACGTATAACTAGTGATAAAAATGGTTTTGGCTTTTTCAACAAAAGCCTGCTGAAACTACCTTAGTCGAAAAGTTTATGTCTTCAATGTAAAAGCAACATTTTTTATTTGGACGTTTTTTTTTTTCTATTTGAAAAGGAAAATTGTATTTCTTAATTTAACGTTGCCGAGTGTCGCTGGATTATTTATAAGTTGATGGTATTTCTTGTAATAAAACCGCTTCCATTGACGCATTAAGCGAATAATTTCGGTGCTGAAAAAAAGATTGTGTAGGACTCAAATTGAGTGTGTTTTCTGTAAAACAAGTAGGCGAATTAATACTGCTAAATAAAATATCGAATACAACATATTGTTTCGTTATCGCCACTGTTTAGAGAATTTAATAAAAATGTAGTTAAAACACTTAATTTTATGAACAAAATGTGTAATAATCAAATATGCATGAAATAGAATAGCAATAACCAATGGGGCAATGCGACACGCAGTCGGCTTTTAATTAAACGAGAGATACTAACGTGGTAACGTCGAATTCAATCGTGGTGAGTGTGTAACCTTTGAAAGTTGTCGTGCATCGAAGTACCATTAAGGCCTCTCCTGGATCAGTGCCAGAGTTGTGATATTATTAGCACGTAGACAACGTCCGAGTTAATCAAGCTCGAATAAGATCAATATTCCCCGTAGGTGATGGTTTCAGGGACGCGCGTCCCGACGGCCTGCTGCCTGTCACCCGGGATTACGGGCCGGATCGGACAGCGACGCCGGACGCCGTCACAAACTGCACGTTATCTACATCATTAGCCCAATAATGTCACTCTGACATTTCTGTAAACACTTGTAACGAAAAACAGAAGTCAATCAAAACAAACAAAAAACGATTTATATACATACGTACGTACCAAACTATAATTTGATACTTGACAATTTTCGATGCGGAAATCGATGTTTACTGTAAATTGGTGAAAGCTACACGAGCCAGTGCTTGAAGTCTAGACCGCTCAGACGAGTTCTCCGAGAGTAACGTTTCCTAGAACTCTGTACGGCACGCTGACACCATGAAGCGAACAATTTCGCAAAAAACAGTCGACCTCAATATCGAAGGCGATACGGCGTGCGCGCGGGCACTTTAGCTTTAATTGATGTATGTCGGTGAGAAACAGCCTGACAATTGAACTAGTAACTAAAATATTCATATTGACGACTAAATTTTCAATATGTTCTTGCAGAGGTGTTGTTGATCAGAATATTTTCATTATCATGGTTTGAATTATTTCTCTAATTCGAAATTCATTAACATGTAAAATTACTTAATTGCCTATACTTTCCATATAGCATAGCGTGACTATTTGCGTGAGATAGAGCTGCGTGCCAGCGAGAGAAATTCCTTACTGTTAACTATGTATGTGCATGTGGAAGCACGGTCAATACTCGAAGCTAAATACATCCGATACGTACCATTCTACGATGAGATGCTACAGTAATTTTCTCTACGCTCCAGACATCACTAATTAACTTTATTCATACATAAATCTAATATAATATACATGTATGTCTACGACGAACACAGAAGCTGCTAGTAGGCCACGTAAAAGACTTAATTAACGGGACCGGCGGCCCATAAAATGGGGTATAGTCGGTACCTACACCGAGCGCAGTGTCAAAGTGATTGCCTAGCGCGGCCTGAGTACCCGGGAAGTATTACTAACATTTCTCTTGCTTTTTTTTTTCATTATTGTGCCACCTGTCATCGGAACATTTCAAATAAATGAACGGTCTACTTTTTCCGCCTGAGATTACATGCTAAATGCTTTTCTGCTGTACCTATGAACAAAATGAAACCCTTGGATTTTGATAAATACATAGCTATGTACAAACGCCTTGTACAAGTTTTTTAAGTTTGCTAAGAATATCCACGTATGCTCACATGTGGTAACTTTAAACACTGTATACGACATGAAATAAGATTCTGGTCGTGTCTGACTTTGGCCCGGCGAGGCAGTGTATTGTGATGAGACTCGCAGATGCGTGCTTCATTTACATACACGACGTAACCCAACTAGCGTACTAACTAATGATTTGATAACCAACCGTCTATTGTATATTGTTGAGCACTGTTGAAGGTTATCGATTCGTGTTAGTGCACACACGCAGACCGGAGGCGTCTCGACTTAGTACCCGCCAGCCGATCTCAAGGACAACCATGTCCTATTTAAGATCTGTAAGAAATGTTTATATGGTGCATTGACCCCTCAAAATCATACGGCCTCGGTACACGGTTTGCCGTAGCGACACAAAATTAACACGAAGAGAAAACTCACCACCCAATAGAAAACGTAATTAACATAAAACAATTGATGTTCAAACAATGTACGTCTGTGGATTGTTTTGAAACAGTGGTTTAGGGCGTTTTAAATAAATAATAATAAGTATCGTCCAAATTTAATCCGTATATTGTTTGTTATTGTAAAATTCTATTAATCTCAAATACTTGGCACGATTTGTACCGTTTTGTCTTTGTTACACTAAGAGATTATGACAGCCTGTTGCTTCGCTGAAAGCTTCGTTATGTGTAAAATAGATTCATACAATCTTCGCAATAACATACAACAACATTAATAAAGCTAATCGTATAATTTACTACAACGTAATTTTGTAATTTATAAAATGTGTTAAACGCCACTAGAAACTCAATTCGAAAAGGTTGTTGGAATGAAGTTGATTATTTGCCTCAAATCTAGTTTAAGCCGCAGCGCTAAGCCGACCGCTACTCTAAATAACCGCCAGTAGTCGCTTTTCGATTTATAAATCTAGTAAATTAAAGTGTCTACTAGAATTTGGAAACTGAAATATTGATAATAAATACAACTTTACTAAATGTTGTCAATAGGATGGGTAATTGGGTGAAGTAGCGAAATCATTATCATTCATAATGTAATAATTACGTTAGTCAGTTTTTATATAAGGATATCTGTACTGGATCTTAACGGTAGAGATTCAATTTAATACGGAAATCCAGAATACGGTATAATGTTAATGGATATAGCAGTTAATAGGGCTAAAAGCTTAAAGATTAAATGCAAAATCGCAGCCGTTTGATCAAAATTACACTTGACGTCTATGACTAATATGACCTAAGTGAAATGCGGTCCCACATTATTCAAGCAAAAGAAATCTTTCAATTAGTTACCCCACAAACTGAAGAATAAGTTCTACGACAAGGTACCTACTTCGGAAACAATGTTAGAGCCGGCTTACCAAGCGAAGTTAATAAAAACTCCCCAGTTGCTTTTAAATGCAAATTTAATCTTATGTTCTCTCAGAAGCTTTCATTTTAGGTTTTCACGATCTGAATAATTATTATCAGAGTAAAAGGAAGAACGAATGAGGTGACCGTTCTGATTTTGATAAAACGTTGCTACGTGTGGCGATGCGAAAGCAAATGTTGGCCTTAAAAAAATTGTAAGCTTTATTATATTATTATTTCTGAAAACTTAAATATCTAAAGCATCATCAATTATTATTTGCTTCAGTCGGTCAGTCAGTATCAGTTGAATTATTTGCTTTTTTAGTAGTATATAACAGCACTATATAATATTCAATTACTATCCTATTTCAATTTATTGTCGGTACCTAAGCAGTACATTAGTTCAGTAGTACATAAGTAGTAAATACTTGTAGAAGGTCTTCAACATAAATATATGATAAAGGTTGTTAACAGTAATTGTAAGGAGTTGGAGAGAGAAGTCAAAGTCAGCGAATTCCAAGTGAATACTGAGCAGTGGGGGCAAGTTTTCCATTCCTCGTCGGGTACGCGTTGTTTGGCGCCGCCCGAGGCAACTTCCCTCGAGTTCGCTAGAGCCGTCAGTAACTACGGACTTTTGTATTTGATGGGAGGCTTTTGAAAAACATTTTTAATTAATAATTTTTCTATGTATTTTACATAAAAAAGAGTACGTACTTCTCCATCGAAATGTTTCAATATTTACTGTTACAAAACATACCATTAAGCAGATCTGTCTAAGTAAATGTGATAGTTATCGGATATAAAGTAGACGCACTTTAATTTTATTCTTAAAGATACTTATTGAAATTATCGGTTTGTCTAGGGTCGTAACACAATTGTTTTGTTATATAAATCAATGGTATTGTCTAGCTTACTATTTATATTCGTTGAAGTAATAGTTTGACAATAGCTTCATTTTCAATTTCAAGAATGTAATTGAGATTTGTAGAGATCCCTTTCTTATTGTAGCTATCTACGGAATGTACCCGAGTATTATTGTGTAGTTATGTAAACAAAAGGAGGACAACATTTATTTGCTATATGAATTGTCGTATAGTGTACTGAAATAGTATGTTGGCGAAGTCGCATATTGCTTTGTGTTCTCTGGACCGTAGCGGATTCCCGTCATTGGGTATTGGTTGCGTTTATATGTATTTTAGTTTTATACGTGTTTGCCATTTTTGTCCACCTGTACGCGTGTGACATACGCGGTACTTGCGAAATATAGGAGATTAGAATTTGACGAATACAAGATGTAAAATTGTTGTTATTCGTTTGTTTTTCCAACTGTGTTAAGATGTTAGTGTAAAGAAAATGTGAATGTATGGTGTCGACGCGGAGCTTCCAGTGGGGCGCTCGGCCGCAAAGGCTGAGGCTGCGCGCTTCGCTAAGCGCTGTAAATACACTCCCGGTCACGTAGCGCCACTGCAAACTGTTGAATATTAATATACAAAATAATATTCGCTAGAAGAAATCCCGCCCAAACTGAACCTATCCGTGCCTCAGTGAGCGTACCGCGGCTCCATGCCTAAATTACCAAAAAATAAAACAACAGAGAGAATATTTGCATGAAGCTTATCTCGACGTTTTCACTATGAAATATTTTTCAACTTTGGTTTCCCTTTAGCCGGTAAGTTGTTATCCTATCTATGTCTGAGTTAAATAACAGTTTTTTCTATAGACATTTGTTGTTAATTATTCTAAGTTCAGAATGTTCGATTAGGAAGGGTATCGATCGTAGCAGCATGAATTGAAAACTTAATGAAAGTTAACTTGAAAAGTCGTTACTTAAGGGAACCTCGTGATGTTTACTTAAAACGGCGTCTGGTATAGCGCAAGAGCAGGCGTGGGTGGGCACCTGGCGTACAGTGGCGCGCCCGGGAGGACCGAGGAGGAGGGCTGTTTTACAATTCCACGAGTCACATTTGTTCGTCCTACACGTCCGAATTAACGTGATGTTGACAAAACCCTTATTTATGTGAACCTCGTTTTTTTGTTATGTATGAAAACGGGCTCTCATGTTTTTTAAGTAACTTTGTCGTTATGCGTCAAACGGCTTAGGGCTCCTGGCGGCGTGGTGATAGGATAATATGATAAAAAGTTTTATTATAAATTCAGCGTTCATTCAAGTATTCCAGGTATGGAAATGAATTTCGTCAGAATACCCCGATCTGATGTACGTTCGCATGAAATGTATAAATAGTCTCGCTAATTGTTAGTTTTAAACTACTACTAATAAAATAAAATAAAATAATATAATCTATACCTACTTTACACATATGCAGTGACTTCGAGACATTAACAGTTCGACTATATTATACGTTGTGGGCATAAGATAATGAGCAAACGATTTATTAATAATTAGGTGCAAGGAGTAGTCGTTGAACTTGTTCAATATTATCTATGTACGTGTCCGCCGACGCGGACTGCTCAGGTCGCAATAACAAGCTCTTGTCCGTTTATCACCAATATATATATTCGTTCCAATAGACATTTAAAGAAATTGCTACGGCTATAAATTCTCAGTAACATGTACAATTCCTAGAGTTGTTTCATTATTTAAATGTCACATTAAATAAACGAATGTCACATCAAAATATTTTTGCACGGATCATATCTCTGTAAACAGCGTCTTGTGGTGTGTCGAAAAATAACATGAATAACGCAAATTATTCCTGCTTATTTATATTAGTATTATTATGAATTATAATATAAATCTGTCTGGGTGTCCGATAGCTTTTGACGGCAAAACCACTGTACATATTGAACCTCGGGCTACTTTCTAGTTAGATTTTTAGGTTACCAATCGAAGTAAAAACTGAAAAATATTAAATATTTCATTTCTTAGATACAACAAGAGAAAAATAAGTTAATTTTAAACGGTGTAATTGTAAGTTCCCAACGAAGAGGAGCACGCAACGGCCGCGCCCGCCGAGCGCGTCCCTTCGTCTTTACACTCCGCGTTGTCCAGTTGAGATCAATTACGGTTAATTGATCTTGATATAATTATCTTATTCTGAGCAGAACACTAGCTTCCACATTGCTCGCGTCATATTTAGTCACTATTACACTCAACCTCAATTCTGTGGCATGTCTACTAGCTACTCGTAACTTAATCATAACGGCACGAATTAACTATGAAGTCCCTTTATAAGAAATTATGTGATCCAAGTTTAGTATAAACCCTGTAAAAATTCTATAACTTGACCTGTGCTATAGAAATATTATTTCGTATTTTCCCAATACTAAGTTTCTGTTTTTTTAATACAATTTAAATTTCACGAGATCCCTTCTCAGTCGCTTTGATAATTATCCCAAAGTATACATTATTGTAGGAGAATGAAGCATAGTCGTTTCTAAAAAAAGATTTGTAAAATACAAAGTTTTATTAAAAGCGAAAACACCGAATTGTATTATACCTATCGTTTCCGAAACTTTGTGTCATACGTTGAGAGTTCGCATCGCTACGATCTATTGCGCCGATCGGCGCACTTTTTGCGTTTATTTTAATATGAACATTCTCGCCGTCTGGTATCAAAATTAGCCAGAGGACAACGATCGACAAAGTATTTCGAAGACTACAAACTTTCGAAGAATAAAAAACATATCACGGGCAAACATTACACACACGAGTGAGATCTAAACGGCAACATGAAATTTGTTTTGTTCTAATACAACGTGTACGTATGGAAGTTGCCGGTAACGAATGTTGAAACACTTCTGTTGAACGATAATTTGTAAGAATAGACAGAGACTAAACAGAAGATCACGGTCTAATGGTAGACGAATGGCAGAAACGTGGTCTATAAAAAGTCAGTTTGTTTACGCGGTCCTCCGCCGCCGCCGCCGCCCGCGGCCGACGGCCGCGCGCCGCGCGCCGCCGGATACGCTCAACGTCGGCACGCCACATGTGTAATGGTCATTGTGTCTTCCCCGAGGAGCTCCCCGTTTATGTAATTACGGGATCATACGCCGCCTACATTACATTCTCTATTTAATATGACTTATGATCGTTTCGTTTATTACAATACGTTCTTTTAATGATTTTTGTTCAGCTCGTTACGTGTACGTGGTAAATCTATGTAAATTTATTTTTCTGGAAAATTCGCAGAAAACAATTAAAATTTAAAAGTGGAGTGCTCTTCGTTGCGGCGCTGAAGTGAGACGACTCTTCAGTTTGTCTCGTATGTGTAACCTCTAGCCGGGTCCATGAGCATCTTCTAAATTCTAAATATATCTTCCTATCACAATAATTGCCCCACCTATTAAATATTATATATACTCTTAAATACGCTTTATACTCTTAATAAACTATCGTGATACGTTCTACTTTATTGACGGTATAATCATAACGTGCCAAACACTGTCCAAGATATTATTTTCTTTACGATCGACGTTTCCAACTTTTATTATTCCTATAGACGCATGAAGCGACAGGAGGCTTTCAATCACGGCGATCGCTAAATATTTAAAATTCTATGGTCTAAACACTCGGTGTACAGTAAACAGTGTATTTGAACATTAATGAGGTTATAATATGATTTAAGCGAGAACGGCTACAGATGGCGGCGGCGCGTGGGAATACATGACTGGTAGTGCGTCGAGGCAGGAGGGCGGCGTGTTCGTCGAGTATGAAAAGAACGAACACGGGAGCGACGGGTGCTGGGCCAGGGCCCGCCGCCGACCGACACTATTCATGTCTCGAACGACACCCGCCGCCCACCACTATACACCGTATCGTCCTCAAAGGCTCAACCGACCAACTTCAAAAAAGCTTCTCGATGCTTTTTCGCCAACCGACCCATTATAAATGGAACACAATAAGAATAAAATTGTGCTATTCACGGAAAATGTATTCATTTAATGTTTTCGCGACTACCTCGGGCTGTTATTATTGTGCCGGTAAATTTTCAATGCCTTATTGCTTTCTTCGTTTGTAAAGAAAATTAATGTTTCTATCTTTTATAACGGTAGCACCTATTGATCCTGTTCGTTACAACGGTTATATTTACTCAATTTATTTAAGAAAGGAATTTAATTGAACGGAAACACAGTAGAGCTTCGTGAGCATGGGTCGCCAATGAAATGCGACATACCTTCCACAGCCACTGCAATTCCATGAGCATAGGAAGGACATTGGACCCAAGCATTAAATGTTGTATAAGTACCAATATCTTGGTAATGATTTGAACTTTGGTCAACAATCACGAATATCGTCGAATAACGAAAACGCTTGCCAGCCCGTTAATGAAATATGTTATTATTCATTCATACTACAACCATATTCAGTTATAATTAATTATTCATATGAATTAACGTATTTTACTGGGTTTGGGGTAAACACGAATATGAATGAATAGCAGATATCCACTCGTGTGGCACGGATTCCAGCTATTTTAAATTACAAGGAAAACGTGGGATGATATAAGGTTATGACGTAAAGCATGTAGTGTCATTTTCCAAAGGTGTGAGCGGACTTTATGGCGGGAAGATTTAAAAGTAGCATCATAACTCGTATGTGGGTTATAACCGTAGTTAAACAGTGTCTAAAGTGGTTATTTGCGGTGCAAAGTGTACGAGAGGCGAGTGGTCGTGGTTGCGAGCAGTTGGCGCAATTGTGACCAATAACCACTTCCTAATTTTCTCGTTTCCTGAGTCGCGCCGCGCCGCGCCCCGCCGCGCGTCCTTCGCTTTGTGCGCCGCTTCGGTTACATAAACTTATTCAAATACAACGTTCTTCCTTGCTTTATATGCTATCTTCATCAAAATTATTAACGTTATCCGAGTATTCATTACAACGTTTACATTTAAGGTGTCCATTGAATAAAATGTTTAATACTACGTAAGTGCACCTTTTTCTCACATTCCACATTAAAAAAATACAGACGAATTGACTACCTCCTCCTTTTTGAAGTCGGTCAAAAAGACAACTTGTGTATTAAGGCCGGTTCAGACTACGACACTATACACCGTGTACACTCAGTGTATACATCGAATGTCTCTGTGTGAACGCGAGTGTCTGTAATTGGTAAATTTATTGCGACACAATATTTATTGTCGCATCAACCGCTGTGTGAACACGTTGCGTT
>DWQT01001335.1:0-17237 GCA_018244895.1 Myscelus amystis hages
TATTCAAATTTCAAATTCAAATTGTTTTATTCGTTATAAGGTATACACACACACACACACATAACATATACACTTAACGACAATTATGTTTTAGTCATCGCACTTCGATTTGAGGATCCTTCAGACCGGGACAAAAAAAACTCCCAGTAATCGTTTAAGTAATAAAAAAATTTTAAAAATTAGCTATATTGCAGTATGGCTAATTTCAAAAGAAAAACTCTCTCTTCGGGAGTGTCGAGAACGTAATTACATGATCGTTGTAGTATGATATGAGCGATATGCCGTGTGTTAATACTGCCGCGCGCCGGAGCTGACAGATCGCTCCCAGCCTCTCCGTGCCACGTGTTGCCTGATTGATCATCACTAATATGCACTGCATATGAACAGCTAGAGGACTAGTTATATAGCATTCTGTACGAACACTAGCTTTGGACTGCGAGTTTGGACGTGATACAATTGATTTTGCAAAAACCAGTAAATTCATTAGGTTTTATACCTTTAAGGATTATTAAATTTTAAGTGTCAGTTTTCAAATGCAGAATTCATTCAATATTTTGAGGCATTTTTTTTATCTTAGCGGTGGAATTTCCAAAATATATAGGTACTATATACGTATTGACTGTTTGCTTTCTTACTTTAAGTAACAATTTCAATTTAATGTCATACAATCTTTAATCCCCTATTTTATCTCTTTAAGTGAATAATTTTCAGAAAAGTGATACATAGAAGATTATTTTATGTCTTTCTCCACGCGGCTTTCCGCCGGCAACATCGCTTGGCAATCATTGAATAAATAATTTAAACCCAATTGAACCTTCGACCCCACAGGAAAACTTTCATAGCGAGAATACTGAAGATACATTTTGTCGTTGATTCGAGAAAGAATGAAAATATTTATTAAAAAACAATTAGAAAGACAGAAAACATGTAGTTTATTAACAAAAAATATATATACCATTTAAACAATTGTAAGCATTTATTTAACCTGCAATTATTTGTTCATGAAAATGATGATGTTCCATGATTATAGACGATAGCAAACTGTCAAGTTCATGAAGTATGTTTTGTCGTATACAAAATAAAACGTCATTATTTCCGCGTTCATAATTCAGCGTGTTCAACAATCACTGTGAATCGCACACTACGCCTCATAAACGGCGGAACGATAAATTTTCAAAAAGAATACCTCTATCTTTATGGCGTACGCCATTGTTTTTAACGTCTTTTGTCACCAACTTGACCAATGAGCGTTGAGCTCCCTCTTCGCTGGCATGAACCCCCTTTTAAAACATTTATTTCGCGCCCAAAGGGGGAGGGAAGGTCCGGTTACCCCGGCCATCATGTATGGCACTTGAAGCGCCCTCTGCATTCAAAACATAAGAGTGCACGTTTGTGAAGGAACGCCATGGAAGTTTCGAGATATTTCCGATAAATTCCCTGTCTTTGTTACGTGATTTTATTACGGAATAGTTGACGTACTTAACTCCGTTATTGCTAACGATGATCCTCGCGTGTCAACGTAAATTTGTTGTGGAATTAGCGATTATGGATTAGAAGTTGTCAACAATAGCAAAATTTTAAAAAAAGAAACACCGCAAGCGTAATGAAAAAATTATGAAGGAGAATACAACTTTCCTATTACTTTAATATTCAGCCCACAAAATAAGAAAAAATGCCCGAAGGCACCACGAAGCAGAACTCGTGCTCCAAAGAAAAAGCGATTATACGCGAAAAACAAAATGAAATTAATGTAAGAGCAGTTTTTAGCCGCCATATTGGAAACTTACAGTGCGAAGCGCAACATTAAAATAACGATACTTTAACCGGCCTTTGTTCTTTGCGCGCTGAAAATGAAAAAAATACAGTCTTTCAAAACTGGGGTACAGCTTTTTTTCATTCGATATCAATATTATTTTACGCTGTACTGTAACAAAGGTGCCACATCTACGTAATGGTAGACGTGAAATATTCTATGTAATTTGAGTCTCATAACGAACACAGTTTTAATAGGAAAACAGACGTTTTATATATTTCATTATTTTGAAAAACACTTACACTGTTCATTATATCAACTAAATAAAATATTTATTGTGAAATGGAAATGCGCATTCGTATCGCACAATCATTTATAGAATTATTAAATGTTCAATTCAGTTGCTGATTTGACTTTTTATGCGAGTCATTCCGTTGTTTGATTCTTGCTATCAACTGTTCGAGTTTACTCTAGAGATAAAATATTGAAAGGAACATGCTCACAAATAAACTTAAATTATTCATAAAGTTACATATAGGGTTGGCGTCGAACAAGTTTAATGTGAATAGTAATATTGTCATTCGTATATGTAACTCAATCCATACTAATGTTATAAATAGGAAAAATTGTGCTTCTCTCTCGTCAAAACAGACCAACGGTACGACCGGATATCTGGTCTGGTGTCGCAGGGCTGGAGTGACAAGTCGCTTTTTTCGCGGGAAATAGTCTCATATGCGCGAAATAAGCGGTATAGATGGCGTTACGAGCGCAATAATAACATGACGTGTGGAAAAAAAATCTTTTGACCACGCGAGCGACAACGCGGGAAAAAGCGAGCGAATATAATAAATTGTAATGGCGTCAATACACACTATAGGAATGCAGACGACGATATCCGCTCCGCGAACATTGGTAAAACTTCGTACGGCCAGGAGAGCTTCGGTTTCAATAATATTTTAATATATCCATCCTCAAGTCACGCTAGTTACGAGAAGGTTCTGGAACACCCATAGTTATAGAAGAGATATGTATTCGGGTGTTGGAAGTGAAAAAAGTTGCAGCCAAATATTCTTTGCCTGAATTTTTGTGTACTTAGCGAATTACTAAGCCAGAGGTTCGGAATATCTGTGTGCATATCTATGGAATCATAAATATATGTAGGTTTATACATTGTATCAGTTGTCTGGTTAGCATAGCACAGTTTGTCCGAATATAATAATTATTACTGATAATCAAATCTCAGAAAATTATATTACTCATAAACAACTAGCAAACATCGCATACTGTTGGCTGAAAATACAATGGATATATTAACTTGTCCTAGATTCGAAGCACATAGCCGCATGTGGAGATATCACCAAAAATATTTATTATTAGTGATAAGTTTGTTCTTTTATTTTTGTAATTAAATAAAACTTAATAAGCGTAAACAACGCTGATCTAACAGTTTCACACGGAGCTGGAAATTCATTGCGATCGACGATGAATCCCTTTGATTCGTCTCCGTTCCCTAACGGGTGTTTCGTCGGGCGGAAATAAGAACATTTTAAACAGTATCTATATGCATGTTAAGCGAATATCTTTGTTGTGGATAACTCGCCTCTGGTCGGTTTGAGAGCTTGCTAGTCTGGAGGTCGTAGGTTTGAACCATTCTGGTCAAACATTGTGTGATGATTGGGTTCGATCTATTTCCAAATTATACTTATACTAAATTCATTATAATATAATATGATAATATAACATAATTGTTAAAATCAATACATATTTATTGAAATTACCTCTAATTAACGGAAATTACATTTATTTCCTTTCCGTATCAAAATTAAATCAAAACTGCAAAAACGTTTAAAATCGTAATTCCCTTTTCTTACTACATGTAATTCATAAATTAAGTATACTCCTTTTCATGTAACTGTTGAGTGCCGCATATCAATTATTTATCTACATGGTTTTTATCTATTTACTATGGTTGTAGATTAAAAAATACACAATTGCCTTATTCTGATGGAGCACTTTTTATTTTCTTTACGATTACTTGAAGAAAAATTCCAATAAAACTTTTTGGCGCGAAACGTGTTATCGTTCTATCCAATTCGATCATGATTGACAAACTGTCACAGCCTCTTGACAGATTGCCTCGCGTTTCGGTGCACGGTAAATTTCTAAGAAACTGTGGCAAACAGAATAGAATCCAAGTTAAAAATGTAAATGTATTATGGTATAGAAATTTAGTATGAGCTTGAATAAAATAAACAGTGCAGTAGTAAATTACTTCAATTCACAAATCTTTACATTGTATTGAGATGAGTATAATTATGATTTTTTTTTTATTGTGGTTATAGAAATTACGACAACAAAGCTACAGAAAGATGCAATCGTTTACGTAAAATTTAACTACTATTGACAAAATAGTCAAATATGTATAGTAGCATCTCTTTCTAGTGCTTAATGAAGGCATAAGTGAAACTAGGATGAATATATTATACTTGGTTACTACGTAACCTGTAAGTTTTAGGGCATACATGCGTAATGTGATTACTACAAATTCTCGCGCCTAATCTTTTTTTTAATCGTAGCAAGAGAAGTGCGTAGTGCGAAATCCTCTACCATCCTTTACTATTATCCGAGTCGTTGGGCCGTGAATTCGCATTCTTATGTAAAGCGGGTCAGGGTACGCGGGATGTTTTAGGATGGCTTCTCACTGTTCGTGAGTTGGTGAATAATACGCACCGACCTAAGGCTTTTCCAACTTTTTGTGGGTCGGTGTTGACTTTCGAAGTCATTGCATTGAAGTTTTAAATTATCCTGCCTGCGCTTTTACAGACGATAGTCTTCCCGTGGTGGTTAATTGGCCTCGTGGTCGAGTTTAAACACCCTAACTGCAAAACGTTACGTCGTGGGTTCGATCCCACCCAGGACAAACATTTGTGTGATGAGCACATTTGGTTGTTCTGTATTTCAGTTTAATAAAAATATCGTATGTATGTACATATTATGTATACGTATGTTTTTCAGCTGTCCGGTTACCATAGCACAGGCGTTTCATTGTCTAATTAGCAAACGGATAGCCGTGTGTGGAATTGTCCTCGAATCATTATTATTATGACTTTAAAAAGTTTATTAAAAAAAAGTTAACAAAGCATAAGAGTTGATTGTTTCTATGTTAGTAATTGATTTTAATTTTGTTTTGTTTATTTTATGCATTTTTCTTTTTTTATATTCTATATTTCTATAATTATCTGTGCGGGCTGGTCTGTAACCACGCACGCACTGTGGCACGCCAGCTTTACACTACGGGTATTCCTCGCACGCGCTCGATTTCGCGCTCGTCCATTCGCTCCATCGTTCGCTTCAATCAAACGGCGTGTT
Organism: Myscelus amystis hages; assembly: GCA_018244895.1. Taxonomy (NCBI): domain Eukaryota; kingdom Metazoa; phylum Arthropoda; class Insecta; order Lepidoptera; family Hesperiidae; genus Myscelus; species Myscelus amystis. The sequence continues at coordinate 5,123 of DWQT01001335.1, forward strand.
AATAGACAATTTTGTTTTATTTCGTATCTGTTCTGTATGCATTACACTTCGACTGGCCCACTGTCAATTGATAAGACCCTGACAGATGAAGCTGTTGAGTTTGATTGGCGAACAGGACAAATGTAAGCGTGAGCATAAGAACTTGTTTTGAGTCTGGATTAACAAATAAACAATATACGAAGTCGCAATATAACCTCCTCTATCTTCCAGAGAAAGTCCCATTAAAATCTGTTCAGCCGTTCCACAGATTAGCCCGGACAAACACAACCACAGACAAAATACCAAACATGTAATTATGCATAAGCACTTGAACAAATACAGTTATTTTGAAATCATAGGCGGTCACTTTAATTTTAGATCTACAGAAAATGCTCAGAAAACTGATATCTCCAAATAACATATTCATAAATTGGCATTCACTAAAACCGTCCTCCACTTATTCTAATATTCAAACTGTCGCGAATCACTGCAGGGTAGAAAAGGTCGCGAAAGGTCATTTCCGGCGGCCGCGCTAAAGTGGCTAACAACTCTACCCTTACGTTCGGAGACCGCTCTAAATAAATTTTCCGCCTCGAAGATTAGCTATTTTCCTTCGGCCTTCTGATGTGCGTAGTAAACAGTGCGGTAAACTGTAAAATGTTGGTTGAAATTGGATTTCTTTCACTTTTGATACCACAATATGATATAAACTGTTAACTGTTTATATTGCTCAAGTATAAAGATATGAAGAGAGCGATGGATGTGGATAAAGCACGACAGGTTTGTAAGGACAGAGATATTTGGCACTCGGTGCTTTCTGCCTACCCCGTTATTGACCTGGCGTGAGAGTTATGTATGTATGTATAAAAACAGTTATTTCAAATTAGCTATCAGTTTATTAATGTCTACTGTTGCTTCTTGATTTGGTACTCTCTTCATTGGAACTCTGCTGGAAATAAACCCTGCGATCGAGATAAGGAAATCGAAAATGACGCGCAATAATCCTTCAGAAATATTTGCTATGCGTTCAATGGTTTTGTGAATATATTAAATGCGATTGGATCAAACAAGTCCTTTATGATTTTAACTGTAGGGTGGAAACATGAGGTATCTGGCAGGGCTAACGAGAAAATGCAATTATTTTAACTAGACAAACAGCGGAGGGCGAGGGGCGCCGGCGGCCGGATGATAGAATTAATCATTGTCTATGGTACCGGGACCACTACTATTTGTAATTGAAGGGCTTTTACATCATAGTAGAATGATTTTTACATTGAATTAATAAACTTTTCCGGATATTTGGCACGCTGTGCTCTGTGTCTATCCTGTTAGGGATCTGGTGAGATATAAAAATGTAATTAAAAAAATTACAGATTTTTTATTGTTTCGCCGCTTGACACGGGTCTCCTGACATAGTAGAGAGGTTTAAGGCCACAGATTACACAATCTTACAATATTTCTTCGTTTGAAACAAAAACTATTTTCGTTTTTTTATATCACAAAAAAAGTTTGAATCAGTTACATTCTAGTTTCGTAAGGTAGATTAGAGCACTAATTGTTCTCATTAGAGACGCATGTCCAGATGCGAAATAAGGGAATGCGATAAGTGTGTATGTACATCAGTGGTCGAAAGTTGCTCACGCCAGCGGTAGCTGATTCGTAGCGTATCAACCACGTAGCGTCGAGACAGCGATACGTGCGCCAAATTACACCACGCGCGGGAATTACGTAGCGCTTTCACAAAACGGGTGTCTTGTTGATAATAATCACTTCGCGTTTCCTACCGAAATCGCGTATCGCAAGGAGAATGTGTGATATCGGCAGAACAGATAATGAAATCACCGATTTTTACAGACTTCCGTTGTCTACAATTCGTAATACGCTTTCATTGCTGTTATTATATTAAATTGGCACAATACCGCAGTCCCTGTCAGCTAATATAAAAACTTTAAAAAACCTCTTGTCATTGTATAAGCTGTCAACCACGTCAAAGAGAAAAGCGGTTTATTTGTCTAAAAAAAATTTTTCTTTGTAAGTACTCTGTTATGTATGTTTTTCAACTGTACGATTACATTATATTATGGGACTTTTACATGACATGAATCTGTGAACTAGAAACGTCATAATTCTTTCCTTATGTGTGGAAACTCTTTGTGTCTGCCTACTATCATATTATGATAACATACACAAATTATTATATATGTACCTAAATATCAGTTATCCTATACATGAACAGAAATCCATATTTCCCGACCTAGTTACCGAACAACAACAGGAATAAAGAAGAAGTTTGTTGTATTTTCCAAACTATTGTCCAAGTCTTTACAATACTTGAAGTTGAAGCTTAATTTACCAAAGTGCTATTTTCTATCACATCGTTGCTTGCTCGTGAGTTTAAAAGTTTAAAGCTGAAAATATAAGTAGCGAAAGTAATATATTTCAGTGTTTGCAGACAAAAGTTTTGTAGTATCAATCGTTTTATGAAACGATAGTTTATTTTCTACTTACGTAAAGCAATAAATATTACTTAAAATGATGAATAGAAACATTTACGTAAACTAAAAAAATTGGTGTAAATTGAATTTCGAATGTTTCATGCCTTTACATAATCTCGTTTAATCAAATGTCACATTTATTTAGTCTGTCTCGCTCTCTCGCTTAAAATTTTTTTTTTTCAACAAACATTGACCTTCGTGCTTGATTAATAATTTTTAAACGTATTATACTCATTGCATTCATTTAACGGCGCAATTTGTAAGGATAATGTAGAAAAATATTTTGATACACATTTAATTTGTAAAAACTAACAAAAACTATAATTATGTACTTAATATGTAAATGTGCAAAATGTTTGTTCAACTAAAACTAAACACATTCATTGAACTTGTGTCTTACAATAATACTGGGCGTGTATAATTATATAATAAGACAACTCTACACGTATTTTTCGTACACACATAATAACTGACACTTGTGGCAATTTGGTTTATCCCGCGTTTATTATCTGTAGCTCTGCTCATCGCGGCACAGATGCTGTTTATTTAGCTACGTCACATTACCGCCACGTGACGACGCTTGTGAATGGTACTTGCATCTTTGCTTTATTTAATTATACAATTACTTTCTTTTCTCTCGTGCAATGCGTATAGACGATAGTTATTTAATAACAATATATAACTTTCATTAAGTGCATATCTTACTATATTAACAATGTTTAAAACAGTCCAAATTTGAAACACAATATGTGTTTTTCAAACAACGTTATGTAATATTGTTTATAGGAGAACATATTATTTTAAGTGGCGAGTCCTTATTACCGGAGAGCATTGTTCTAACCTCGGATCCCTTATTGAAAATTCCACGCTCATGTTACTGGCCTCCAGATCGCCAATAGGCACTTGAGGAAGGAATTTATACATCATAATACTAGACCTTTGTGACCAGAGACTGTGTTAAAATTCTTGAACACTAAAAAGTAGAATTCCGCCATAGACAATCGAATTATCCAACGCTTATATAAACTACCAACTGATTATATTTGATTTCGGAGTGTAAAACATCTTTTTGTATAATATTTCAAGTAGTTATTATTCATACTTGCAACACGACAAAATGAATTTTTTTTTGTCATTTTTTCAAGGCAAAGATATCATTAATAGAGTTCTGTTTTATCTGTGCTACTGTTGGTGTCAGTACCAAAGTAAAAGTTATTTTTAATGGATTGAAATAAAAAAAACTGTTTTGAAAGTACAGCCTTTTGTTTTGTTAGACAACATTATGATATGCACATATCAAGTGGAATACCCTTACAATTAGAACCAAAGACAAACCCATAAAGGCAAGATTAGTAGTTAATTTGTGAAAGCTTTTAAGAAGAATTTAGAACGAAATGCTGTTTATAAATATAAATCTAATTACATGGATTTTACATTTTCCGAATCCTGTGGATGAGACGAAAAGCGCACAAAAGGTATTTAAATGGTAATTCCATTATTGTAAGTGAGTTTAGCAATTAGTCGAGTGCATTTAGCTAATTTCGAGCCAGTAGTCTAATGGATGGCTCTTCGCGCCAATCTGTTAGCGTGCGCTCGATCCTAGCAGCCATACCGGGCGCATTTAACACTGTTTCATTTTCCAACAATCAATACAAAATCCGAAAATATTCAATGCTGTGTTTATTCAGTTATTTATGAAGTCTCATTTTCCAGTGAATATATGTACAAGTAATTAGTCTGAATCATACGAGTTTATATTTAAAAACATACCCTACACTGTGAATGCGTCAGCCACGGGAATTGCAGAGTAATAAGATTAAAAAATTTACGTTAACTACTAATTATTACACTGTATTTACATTAATTATTACTTTACGATTATTTTTTTAACAAACAAAAACCTTTTCATATTAATTTGTTACATTCAATATATTTAATCACTGGCTCATGTTTGTTGTATGCATGTACTCGTAAGGTATAGACAAATTGGAAAAAAAAGGAAGGCTAAGAATGGCGGGAATTTTAAAAATGGACGGAGAATGACACGTGTGTAATTACGTATGTACGCAATCTATATCTATGTATATGCTAGCTTAATGTAAATAAGTATAATAATTGCAGTTATCATCAAGTATGTTAAAGGAAAATGAGTTTTATTACAAACGATTACAGTCTTTTAAATATCATTTCCAAAAAAGTCGAATGCATTCATTTCACGTGCATTTTTCAATCGCGCTTGTCTGTAATTTTGGGGCCCCTAATTATCATACAAAAAGCGAATTGGAGACCGATAAAAACTCCTTCAATATCCAATGGAACAACGATTCGGGGGAAAAGTTTTCCGGCGACGGTCCTATTTAATATTCCAGAAGCTTCCACGTTTATTCGCTCGCAAATGTAGCTTCCAATCAAAGTTGGGATGTAAAGAAGCTAACAGTCGACTCTCGATTCAACGCACCTCGACCGTGGCACGCGCCGACCCGACTGAGGTATCCATATTGCTTGCGCAACATTAGTTTTTTTAATTATATGAAAGTAGCAGACGAGCATGCAATCCACCTGATGCTAAGTAGCTACAGCCGCCCATGGACATTTGTAATCGACACCAGATAAGATTAGAATGCTATCTCAGTCTGTCTGAGGACTAAGAAATCTGCGAAACCTGTAGTTATTCATTAAAATCAGAGCTAAGATTTATTCAAATATTTTGTTTAAACTGATAATATTCCAAATGTGTCGCCATTGACATTAACATACATAGGTACTTATTAGGTTCTCTAATCCTCATCGAAGTTTATTATATTTCATGTGTTCTTTATCATCTTCTCTTTCCTTATTATCTTCATGTGTTGCTCATAAAAGGACTAAATGACTTTGTATTGGTTTTATTCTGCTACCGGTTTGCGTTTTGGCCTTGCAAATCTTGTAGGCCAAGTCCTAAAGCAGCTTGCAACATACTTGGAGCTTACCGCTACCGCTATGTCTAGAACTACAGCATACAGTAAAAAGGCTTACAGTAAACATTAATAACTTTGTTAACAGTCAACCAGACAATAAATGCATTATCAGCTGAGCAAAACAACTAGAAATAAAAAGAAAAGCTAACATTTATTTATCCTTACATTTCGCGAAATCATGCTAACCGTAGCTAAGCTCATTTAAATGGATTACGGTTATTTTTTCACGTCTAAAGGCGTTCGCCAAATGAGTCGCTTCTAAGATCGTGAGCGAACACAGAAATCAGGGACTATTCATGTACGAGTAGGTACATGCTTTGTTAATATGGTTAAGATGTGTACCTATGTATATTTAGACGAAACATAAATATGTAATTTCCATTACCTGAAGGGTATGTTCTAAGAGGGTAGTTTCGCACGCCAGGTCCTTAAAGTGGTAGGCAGAAAGCACCGAATTCGAAATATAAAACTTACGTGCTTCGTCTACATTCATGTCTCTTCATGCATACACGCCGGTTGCGGAGGCTCTTGACGCTCCCGTCAGAAAATGTGTTACCTATTTGGTCGAGATATGACTTCCTCGGCACCTACGTCCATCAACACTCGTACTGTAAATCATCGCTTAAAGTTCAACATCCGTTTAAAAGTAAAGGCTGAAATACAATTTACTTCCCACATGCACGTGTACCTTGTACGAGTATCAGCTACAAATCCAATACAGCCGGAGTCGCCCGGCCCGGGTTGTCGGATAAACGGATAAATCCCCAGCTCGTGTGCGCTTACGTATAAATTGAAACTAAATCCGCCCATAAACAACCCGTTAGTTTTGTTTCGTGCGCAGTGTTGCCAGTGTCTCGTGTTCGCGGCGATGCCTTTTAAAGTTCTGTTTCAATTAATGCTGTTTTATTTAATGTTTATTTTAAGGTAAGGTAATGTATAGTGGACCTACAGATCTTAATTTCCCTTCATATATAGCCCTATCGGCCATCTGACCCAAAGCAGACGGAGTTTGTTGTGCTATTGCACTCATACCTTTATATTCGTGAAATAGGAAGGTGCCTAACTGAATAACTAAACCAAAGATCGACGAAAAAAGGCTGAATGTAAAATACTAAAATGGTGCTAATATTTTTATGTTGTGGAAGTTAGCTTATTAAGGAATTGTAGAAATTCAACCTTTAAGAAGGAATGCTGGGAATAGAAAGTTTGTATGAAATTTAGTCGGTTTGGAAGTTAGTAGTCAGCATATCTGTTACTGTAATTCGTTCAATTATTAATAAGCGGTAATGAAACATATTCATTGTCAACAAGACCTCAGGAGCGTTAAAGCCTTAAGCTTCCAGTAAATGCACATCATTGAGTGCAGTTAGTATTAATATTATTATCTGTACCGCTGGTCATTCATAGATGCTTTTCTCTTAACGACTGACATAATCGCCTTTTACACGTGGCCGGTAAGTGATATTATCCCGCAACATAATATGAAAATTATATCGCTTCCGCGTAAAAATTGCTTACGTTTAAACGAAGACTCGTACACCTGTACATTACTCATTGTAAGCATGTTTTGTAGTTTTTATAAAAGCATTATGCGATGCTTGTTTGTCGAAGTATATAATACAGTAGCTGATGTAATTCTAAAGCTCCTTCATGTGGCACTGGTGTGTAACTACTTCTTTTTCGTAAATTAAAAGGCTTCATACATCAGTGCGCATCTTATAAATAGATATACAGCAATAAAACTGTTTAATGGTAATCATATTATTAATATTTTGGAAACACACGGTCATATGTTCGTAAACTAGACAAAGCTTGTGCTAAATACATAATTTTATCGACAAATTTCACACCCACATAGAAAAGTCTGAATCTCATCAACATTTCTTCTAGTTGGCATAGTTATATCAGTTGTACACCATTTTCCGTTTGTCAGTCGACCACTCGTCGTTTTAAGTCTCTCAGCCTCATTATGTATATCGCACCTTATAATTTAAAACGCATAGCTAATGAACGCAAATGAACAGGTATTGAAAAGCGCACAAATAACATAGGGTATGAGAAAGTGATAATAAACCAACATAAATACATATAATTATTTACATTCCCCCCAGACATCGCCAACGCAATTAAAATAAGATGTAAGCGTTTCATCGAATTCAATAAAGCGTCAGACTGGCCATTGCGAAAAGTTTACAGCGAAAAATTGGGAATGTCGGCAAAGTTCTCGGAGTGTATGAAATTAAAAAGAAATCCTATTGAAATTGGGAGTTCTTGGGGTCTGAAGTTTCCCTATAACATGTAAATGGGGGAAGTTCCGGCTAATTGCCGCCACGCAGCCGCTGCCCACCGACAGTTAATTGCGTTTTCGTTTTTATTATGGATACTTTAGCCTGTGTTAATTAATCAATCCCCGCCAATCTGCGCTGGGACACCGCGGAAAAGTATGCTTCAGACTTCCTGCAGTAGAGAAAAAATATAGTAAAACGTGGACATTAGCCACAAATAATACTCAAAACTAATCACTTTTATTATTACTTCATATTGTTTATACTATATATACTATTACTACATACTACATATTGTTTATAATTAATTGCTATAAATGATTTAAAATTTTAAAAAATGCTTCTGAAATATATACATAGTAAATATTATATCCTTTAGCGCATTTTAGGGTCATTAAGTTTGTTATATCAAATTATAAGAAGACATTAACAAGTACACAAACATTCATGTTATTTTGAGTAATTTTGTTGATTTTGTTTATTTCGTAAAAAAATGTCACGGCAATGTACGAAATTCATTGGAATGACAATTTCGCCATCTGTCGAGAATTGGTCGTACCAACTCAAAAACCTTCATGGGCTCATGCACAACAACTTTGCTAAAGATCATCACATGATCAAATAATGTAGGTTGCGATTCTATAAAGGACATACAGACAAACATTCTTTTTTATATGATTAAATTAAATTTTGTAATAATTTCGTAAATAAATTTATGAGAATAAACAAAAAATAGATGAAAAGAAAATGATTAAGTTTTTAATATATACAGTTCTTCCCACTCCTTTATTTTTTTTGTGTATAAAAAGACGTCTGTGTCCAGCAGTAGATATTATGTATTTTTGGTAAAAATAAATTCCATTTTCAATATTGCTTTGATAATTTATTAATAATTCTTTCCATATTTATATAGGGCGAGATGTCTAGAGAATGAGTTTATACTATATAGTTTGATAAATAGCAACTAATTTTGCAATAAAACGAAATAAATAAAAGAATGTAAGGTCTCTATAGACTATATTATGAGAAAAAATACTGTTCGTATCATAAAATGTATATGATAGAGGTATTTGAATTGCTATTAAATAGCAATTCAAATATATCACATATACAGGATATTATATTAGTGCTATGTGATTTTTTTACTTTACAAATACACTCAAACTTCTGTACTAAAAATCACAATATGTACTACCGAGTAATAGTAAGTTAAATATAAAGTTTAACTTTTCTATTATCCGAACATTCTGCGTGTAACGGATCGAAATCTACAAACGTTCAAAAACCTATAACATGTTGTATTCTTTAGGTAACTTATAATAATTATACTACTAACAGTAAGAGCTGAAGAAATATGTCAGTGTCTTACTAGACATCTTAGTTATTTAAAATTATCATTTTTTCTCTTTAAATTCCGTACATTATCCGTGACGTAACCGAACCAGATTTACAGTGCTGCGCACATATGACGCACGCAGTTTTTAAACGAACAAACGTCAAATTGTACTTGCGTGTGCTTATAGTCGTGAATTTTGGAATTTTTTTATATAGTTTTATTTAAAATCTAGTCTCTGCCGTGACAACCAGTGATGGCTGGAAAACTCACACAATTCGAAACCCCCAGCTCCGCCAGTTCAGATAGGTAAATCGTGTGCGCTAACCTAAATTATTGTTTGTTTGTACAGCTGTCTGGCGTCAACAAAATTTGCGAATCGTTTTCAGTGCAAGCATGGCCATGAACGTGTCCACACAGTGTTTTGACGTGCGATATCTCTGTGCATCCCTAGATTAACTCAAAGTGCTCCCTAAGCCTCGCCGCCACCTGAAATCATAACCTATACAAAACGCATTGTGATTTATTTTTAGACATTTATTTAGTACATTGGCAGCTTGCTTCCCGCTGTAAGATTACGCCGTGAATCTGACACGTGCTCGGGGCCTACTGCCTCCCGAAAAGTATCCGTATCGCATGAGAAAACCCAAAATTCTAGAAGAAATGGAACCAGGTTCATTGATCTTCACGAACCCGTAAGATATTTGATGAATTTTATTTTAGCACGCCGTCGTCGAGTCTAGTTTGCGTCTTTGTTTTGGCTTCTGTCGTGTTCGACGCTGCTCTTTTTACGTATTATTTGCATTAAGTGTGTCTGCTTATTGTGCAATACCAATCTCAACTTAAATCACTACATTCTTTAAAAGCACACCCACTGTTTCTTCACATTCAAACAATGAACTATTCATGCTAAAAACAGCCTTGAGATAAACACAGTAAACATATATGAACTGTTTACCTCATATCAGTCGGGAACAGATAACATCAAAGCTTGTGATTACTGATGCAACATGTAAAAACTTGTCATTAAGATAGTGCTGAGTAAACATCAAAATCAATTAATGATAATAAATTCCAATTACTATTGCTACAGTCAAATAACATTTTTTCAGTGCATTGATTAATATCATTTAGGCATTTTAGCAGAAATCCAATTTCAAGACTGTTAAATACATTTTCTTATCGAAATAAGTGCCTATTTAATACTTTATAGATTTTCACCTACATTGTTTTGTTTATATTTTCTATCTATCTATCTATGTCTATCTATCTTATTTATTTACTATATAATTTTCTACTTCACTTGACCAAAGAAATTCAACTTTGTTTACACTTATGACTTATCAGTTTTAATCATTACTTATGATAAAGAAAATCTTTTAATCAGTCACAATATTGTATTTCTTGCGGATACAAAACAGAAAACATTGTTCAAGACAATTATATGATTATATAAACTTTCCTCCTGCATTGATTGATGTTTGATACAATCAAAAAAATCAAGTCATCGGTGCAGTGTTTTATAAAGGATAGTACAATATTCTTTCTTTTCTTACCCAGGACATTTATCTGGCTTAGCCACTGGCATTTGAGGATTCTAATCTAAATGCTAACAACATTTTGCTGTGTTTAGAACTTCACTTAATTTGGTTATGTAATCAAAACATAACATGTGGCTTTCTATTGGAAAAAATAATACTAATTTATTACATAACATAACCATTCAATTTAAGTTTAAAAAACTTTAATAAAGGATCATTAAATTAGCAGTGCTTAGAATTCTACCAAGGCTTGATTACCATTTATGAATGTCTATTCATGAAATTTGCAAAACACATTTACAAATGATGTTTTCTAAACCAAAAATCTATCATTATATAGAATGTGCCCAAATAGGTTATAAATAATTCCAATCTTGACAAAATTGGAGTGATAATAGCTATAGAAGAAATTTACCTATTCATTGTAAGACCTTGTACATTCACTGTTATTATTGTTGCAGTTTATCGAACTGCCCAACTGCAATTGTACTTTCTTATAGTTGTGTCACCTTAATTAATCTACACCTTGTTTACACTGACCAGTTTGACATGTAATAATCGCAATGCTATTTTTAGAATTTGCCAGTGTAATCGTGTTTAAGGGTTCCTTTTGTGAACAAAATGTTATAAAGTTAATTTTGGTCGGAACGGTTGGGTGCCAGTATTTGTCAGTGACAGTACTACCAGCAATGATTCCTTAATTATGGAATTAACTGACCTATCGGGCCACTTTTCAGAATGCTGAATCTCGAGAGGCGGATTATGAGGTTGATGAGTATTTATTGTCTTAGATGTAAAAAAAAATTGAAGGTAAAATAGTATCTGTATAAACAGTGTAAACTAGTAAAATATCATTTTCCAAAACTTTCAATTATTCCATTTTTGAATAAGGGTCTCCTCTCATAATGAAAAAGGTATAATCCCAATGTAAGATTTTTTTAAACTTTTTGTTTGAAGCTTGATGCACCAGAAGTGAAGTAAAATTAATGAAATCGTTTATCAAAATGTATTCACAAAAACACTAAAACTGGTATCTGTTGTGAAACAACCTGTTATTGATCTGACCTTCCAAGTATAGCCAATGATGGCATTACTCATTGCCATTTCTTAACTTGAAAGTTATGTAATGAAGCTTGAAAGAAGTAAATATTGACTGTGAATTACAAGTAATTGTTTTCTTCACAGTTCCTTATTGTGTTAGTAGGAAAATATATTATACCAACTATTCAAAGATACTAGGGAGAGGTACAAGATTACAACATAATTTTGCTCCAGACCAGAGCATAATTTCAAACCATTTATATTAACATTTTATTAGGTTCGTGTGAATATCAAATCTACATACATATAACTAATGTAAGGGAGACCGGGGCCACAATGAACAAAAAACATATTTTTGATTGTAGTTTATTAAATATTCAACATTTAGACTAGATTTTTATGTTATGTGAGGCTTTAATTATCCAGGTATCATTGTAATTATAACAAATCAAACATAACAGACATGATGTTGTAGATATAAGTC
>DWQT01001336.1:0-17229 GCA_018244895.1 Myscelus amystis hages
TGTCCTGGGTGGGAATCGAACCCACGACCTCCGGTTTCACAGTCAGGATCTCTAACCGCTCAACCACGAGGTCAGTCGAATATTAGTCGACTATTCAAAGCGGTATTTTCAAATCGATCAATTACAGTTCGCTGAACACAAGCTTTTCCTTGCGATCGCATCGCGACCGCATAGCGACTGCACCGACGTGAAACAAGGCGACGACGTATGGAAACTTGAAGTCAGAAAGTGAAGCAAGTCTAATGACATGAACTAGCAAAAGAGAAAGGTGCCTGGTCGCAATTAATGTGCGACGATCGAGTTTAGCGCGAAATGGCAATTAATGACGCCTCCATTCTTCTCATTAGCATCGCGGAATTTGAGTTTGGAAGCTTTCGTGACACATTTTATGTCGCCAATAAATGCGGATGTGTATTTTCATTGCGGATAGCTCTGTTATTTGGGATATCCTAGGTTAGCCGTATTGGACTTTGGCATTTCTCCAGGATTAGTCAAAAAGTCAATGCCGTCGACCTGTCAATGACAAGCCTTACCATTTAGACAGTGAACGTTAATATTGTTTAGGGAATTGCCGATCCTCAAAACAATTTGATATAGTTCTCTTTGTGTGAATTTACATTTTTAATTTGTTTCTTCTGTACTTTCAATGTAAATATCTACAGTTAATATTTACTTTATTATTAGTGTGACGTTAAATACATTATTTTGTAAAGTATTCAAAATTACATCATCGAGTAGACTCAATTGGATTATTATCTTTATATTAACAACTGTTACACGTAACTAATTGAATATTCATCATCAATATAAAATGATTTTCATATTTTATGCATATTCATTATCATTGCACCATGATTTTCAAAATTTAATCATATTCATTATCAACACGTAATCATTTTCATATAGAGCGGGTTATTTACGAATACTTATAATAACAGACGACGTCCTAATTCGATCGTGTATAGGTACAGTATACCTTTAAATATCGATAACTTTTCCATAAACGTGATTAGAGATAAGCACACGTGATATTAATACACTGTATATATTCATGATATGCACGATGCAGTATTTATAATGTTAATTTATTAGCGAACTGGTAGCTTTTTATATTTATAGTTCAAGTACTTATATAATTATTATAATACCTACATTTCAGTCTCAGTTTTTGCAGTGTTAATAATTGTAGAGTATATAAATATAATATGACGTTACCCTCAAAAATAAACGCAATGAATAATTAATTGTATTTTGTTAATTTCCGTAATATTAAAACGGTATGTGTACAGTTTGCAAATTTCACAGAAACTTTACTGTACACGAAATCGTTGATAGCTGAGACGAAACTATATTTTCGTACGAGTCACTAAACTCTCTCGCATTATAACAGATTCACAATGCATTGACCAGTTAGCAAGGACTAAAATTAGCCGAACAGTAGGCACCTACTTCAGTATTCAGACATCGTGGAGACATATGATTAAGGTCAACAACCGTCTATTAGTCGAGATCTGTACAATTAGATTTGCCCCAGTTTTTGATTCTCTTTCTCCGTTAGCGAAAACTTTTGCAATGCGAAATAAGCTTTCTGGTACATACTTAATAAGCTAAATGTCTATGTAGTCTAAAGTTAAGTGATCAATTGTTTCAATGGGGATCCTTACATTTGAAGCAACGATTGATTTCAAGACAAAGGCGATGCGTGCACGCTCCTTGTTATTTATATTTAACTAGCTTTCGCCCACGGCTTCGCGCGCGTTAAATTCCGAGTAAAACAATTCCTATACCCTGAAAATTTTCCGCTATCTTTGAAATATCTAAATTCATACAAAACATTTCTACTTATTGCCATTGTGAAATTCTGAATTGCAACGCATGCGAAGCCGCGTGCAAAAGCTAGTTATAAAGTAACCGCATCGAAATCCGTTGCGCAGTTTAAAAGATTTAAGTATACATAGGGACAGATAGCGGAAAGCGACTTTGGTTTTATACTATGTATGTAGTGACAGTGAAGCGGGAATAAATGATATTTACCATACACGTACGAGTAAAAATCAAATGTCGCATTGGTATTTGAACTTACGGCCATGTGCCCGATCTGCGCTGGCGGTGCGCCCGCGGCTGCGACTCCGGCAGCGCGTGCAGCAGCGCCTGCGGTATCAGACTCTTGGACGGCCGCCTCCTGAATCTGTACTCGGATCTCTCCACACTTTTCGCGCCCATCAACTTGGAAAGTTCGCCCTCGGAACCGCACCACAGCGAATCGATCGACAGCATCGTAGCGTTGAAACTTTAACACATCACTGAGCAAATCCTCCGAGGTCTCCGAGCCGTTGCGATTAGGGCGTCATGTTTCAGCGGCTACGGGCGGCCGCATCCCGCGGTAACGTTGCCCGTGCGATTGTTCAACAGTGAGTCCAAAATGTACGCACGTATGTATTGAATGTGTGCAATTTCACAACACGCGTGTTTGGGTACGACAACCGTCCTCGGCGGTGCGCCGGCGAGAAATCTTATATTGCAAAATTTTACACACCGAAGGCCCGCTCGACTGGATTGTTGAATATCGCAAGGCTAAGGGGAGTCGTGAGTTTTGTACGATTCGAACGAAAACACGCGAAGCCGCGTCCGCAGCGGGCGAGCACACGTGTACTCACAACAGGCGTCACCGGCCGACTGATGATAGCTGCGGAACGCACCGACGACGGCATACGCCACCAGCGTCGAATGTACGAAAATTGCAAACAAAAGCAAATTTATATCCGCGCTTTATCGCAAAATTCGAATCTCGAACGCTTGATAAATACGCACCCTTAAGATAATGCTTCCACATTTAACATATCAGCTATATAGGTTACGTATGAACGTATATGTATGCATGTTTACGATACAATAACAATGGCTATACTCGTATCAAAAGTGACATTCTGAGATTCCCAAAGGTAAAATATCAGACTCATCAGCGACATAGCTCACTATTAGTAGCATAAATAAGCGTGTTAATAAACACGATTCAAATGTGATTCATTTCCTACTATAAAGAACTCAATAAAAAATCGTTACGTGAAGAATCGCGTAGGTATTACAAATTTGTTGATTGTTACGATATTTGTTTTAAATTGAGAGAAGATTGAAACGTCACGTATAGGTAGGTACTACCGAACCAAAAGAGCATTTAATTTAATGGTAAAAAAGGAAATATTTGTGGCAAAGAAAAGCTAATTAAATATTATTATCTACAATTACGGTATTTGTATTTTAATCCTGCCACGCATTTCGCTATGTCATTGTGTTGTGATTTAAGATTATTTTATTGTGTGCGTCAATATTTAATAAGGGTGGAAGGAGGAAACATCGTGAGGAAACTTAGTTGTCTCCACAATATCTTCTAACGCGTGTCAAATAAATACATCACGGCTTTAAAACCCCTTATTCTTTGCGGGACGCGGAATGCAAGACTACAACAATAACTGATTTAACAATATTTTCACATCGTTACAAAGTGTTGAAATATAGTTTTAATTGCTTGCAATTAAAATAATTCCACTCGAATCCGAACAATATTACGATATTTAATATTAAACATTTGATAATTATGCCATTAAAGTTTTGTATATTACTCGGACTGACATCTAATCCGTTAAGCTGGCATTTTTACGAATAATATTGTGTTAATGCTTTCCAAACAATTATCGAATAACTGCAAAAGAGCGCCATTTAAAAATGATAAAAATACACTTACATTTTTATATGTACAATTTAAACAATAATTGTCTAGTTACAAACAATATTAGAATTCTCTTCGGTCTCATAGACTTCAATGCCCAAAAAGTCTTGGCAATGCTGCTAAAATCTTCTTGTTTCCAGATACATATTAGTATACTAGTGATTACCTACGCAGAACATTCTTTGCGTTTTCTTATAAGTAAACATAAATTTAATGACTAACTTAAAAAAAGGAGCTTCTGAATTCGGTTGTATTATTTTTGGGAATGATTCATCACGTCACCTGCCAAAGAGATAGCCCTGAAGAATCCACAACGGAAATTAAAAAAATACGTGTTTGAGATTCGCTGATGAAAAATACGTTACAAGGCTAAGTTTCAAACAACGGACGAATACTTCAATGTTATATATTTATTTTATATTTGTGTAAATATTAAAGATGACTGTTCGGTTAAATAAATTAAATGTTTAATTCGAAAACGCGACCAGCCACTTTCCCTTGTATGTGAGTTTACTAACATTACCACTGACGAATAGAGGTTTTTAATTTCACCGCGCACGGTCTGCTAAAATTCAAGCTGGCTGAAAAATTATTATGTTGATGATATTCTCTCTTTACAGTAAGTGAAAGGATATATTTACATATTTTTTAATCTCCAAATTGGTTACTGTCTACAGAAACAAAGTCACGCCTAGGCAATTTGTTACTTTCAAGCCAATATCAATTAATTAAAGAGGCTTCTGAATTTGAATAGAAAAAAATATTTTGGATACATTTAAATATGACGGACAAGTTTATTTAATGTTTTTTGACCAATAACAAACGATGGATTTTTTACTGAATTCATAAATAGATCTTGATTATCTATGGTAATTCCATTTTTAAATTAGGAATGCTTCAAAATATCTAAGCGTGGACCTTGATCAGTCATTGAAGGGCGCGAAGCATAAAAAACAATAGAGACTAAATTTACATTAAATTACTTTGTACACAGCGATTAAATCTGTCATTATACGCCTTTACGGCTCTGTATTACCGTTTTTGAAAGGACTCTTTTTTGCTTGTTAATAAAAACAAAACATGGTAACGTCTTTCTTGTTAAGACCCATTGGATTCGAAGTCGCGGCAACTGGCGTAGTCGACGTACGTTTAATGTACTGTGTATATGTATTTGAAATTTCGTAGAAAATGACTTTGTTACGTAGCTATACCAAATTGGGTAGGTCAAGGAGTCATCGTCCTAAAAGTATTACATTCCTGGCGGGGCGCTGCCGGTGACTCAGCCGCAGAACGCCTGCGATTGTTACCACTAAACCACCACCACACAAAACAATTCTCATACCTGTTTCTGTTTAACATTGCAGCTTGTTTCTGTCTTAGTCACGTCAATAAAAAAACTAACATACTCGTACATTTTGGCTGTCCTACTTTAAACTTTTTAAGGGTCCCGAATGATATTGCCCGTTTTGATGAAACAGTAACTAATTGATTGATATTATTGATATACAGTAGGTTTACAGTTAACATCTCGCATTTGAATCTTACGTTTCGTACACGTATATAGTCTGCCTTAAACTTTATCATAATTATCGTTCTGAGAGAAGACCCGTGTACAAAAGCGGAACAATAAAAATAACGATGAATATTCAAAATGCACCACGTCACAAACGGATATTGTCTGTGTTAAATAAATTTAATCAAATTTTATCATTAAATCTATATCATTTGTCTTTAATACTTTCAAAACGTTGTATCAATAGATAAAAGTGATTAAAAATGCCATTTCATTATAAGTGTCGTGGTGTGAAATTTACTTAAAAAGTAAAATTCAATGTTGGTTTAAAAAAAACCAACTCACTGAGGTAATTCTGCAAGTAGGTGCCCAGCTTGCGATAATATACGCGTACCGCCATCTGTTAGTGGATATGTGGTATTAAATCGAGTATAGGCTCTAATCCAAACAGTATTGCACAATTTTACTGTTTATTACAAAAGATGGTAGTAAGATATAGTATTTTATCTCCCTACTTAGATTCGGGGTTTCAATATTTTTATATTATGGTAAATTGCTCTTATGTTATTTGCATGCTTGAACCAGTATTAAACTGGGAGATAGAAAAATTACAATGTTTTAATTTAATTCCAATAATGGTCGAAATCTGTCCTAATTACTTAATTTAAATTTATTAGCCTTGAACAAAATAAGAATTTGCCTTGCACATTAAATTTCATGCATATTGGATGCAAAGCCTGTGTTCTTACATCCATTGTATTTTTAATGGATCAACGGAATAAACACATACACCCCTCAGTATGAATACAGATAGGATCAGCATAAACTCCGAATTCAAACTGAGTTCCTCTATAAATCTTCACTAGATGTAGCTATTCATAAAAAAAAAACCGAACATTACAAAATTTTGACATTATATAAGAACTAAAATTGAAAATGTAATCATTGAATATGAAAAAGTACAACAATCAAATGTCATTGCCTGATACCAATCCATGTCATTGACATATTCACTCGGAAGATTCATATTATAGAAAAAGGCCAGTAAAGCTAAACAAGAAAGACTGGGAGTACCAAAATGCAAATAATTCAATACTTTTTACAGATATCAGATCAATAAGCTAACAGTGATTATGTACAGAGTACCTAGAACGAATTTTGATTATTGTCTAGTTAAGTTGCCAGCTACTTAAAATGAGACAGTTACCTATTTACTTAGTTGAACTTAGGCACGACTGAAATAATTTGTGTAACAAAAGATTATAATTAATAATAAGATTATAATTATAAAGCGTTTTAAAATTGACCTGGTGATTACATGTTTTGGACGCAAGTATCTTATTCATGGATTGTATATTAACATTATATATATTATGTAGGTTTTTAATGTCTAAATTTACATGTTTGTGCACTCACAGTAATATTTATTCGATTTTACGATAACGTAAATTGTTTGGCTAAATTAACGGTATCTACGTTCGTTTATAAACAATAAATGTCATTGATAATTAAAACATTTCAATTACTTATGGTATTTCTCATAATAACAAATTATGCTGTTAGGTACAGAAACGTGTCAGGAAGAAGTTACATTTTTCAATCTTACCTTTCGTCTTCATCGCCGCTGTCTTTGCTGGTAGTCGGATGTTTGTATTTAGGTTTACGTTCCATGTTTATAACACAAGTTTGTAAATACACACAGCGCTAATATCATAATTGTCGATCTTGAACCAGTTATAGAATTCAAAAAGTCATTTCAAAATGTTTAAAATTGCGTACATAAAAGGTTTATTATTGTTTTTTATTGAATGTTCATGTTTCCTAACCTATAACTTAGGATTTCAGTTTTGACAGTGACAGTGACACTCTCATGACATGGCCGAAGTCAATGTAGTAATATATAAGAAATTTTTAGCTCATCATAAATAATTTTGTGTTTTACTCTCTATTTTTACGTCTAATATATATTGTATTAATATGTATAGATTTCATGAATTTTTAATACCAACAAAACTTCGTTTTATACTAAAATATTTATATGATGCATAGAAAAAAAAAAATAGCTTAATATTTAACAATAATAATTTTGGGCTATATGAACATAATAATGTAGCTTTATTTCTTCGAATTTTGGATATTTACCACAATTATATTACACAATAAAAGCCAAGAATCGTTACGACCTAATAATCATGTCAGAATCTGTCAAAAATAATCTTTTCTAGTAACAAATATTACTCAAAAATTTACCTGAAAGTATTCAGTTTATCTGCAACCTTAGTGAGTGGCGTTTTTCTTAAAGGACCCGGAGACCCCCCTGGAGAATTTTCTCTGGATTCCGCGGCTATAGCACGCGCCACCATCAAATCTTGCTCGTTCAACATTCTAAAAAAAGAAAAATACTAGTTTAACTTACATAATGGAACATACTCGTATTTAACTATAAATAAGTTTCAGATAGCGAACGTGAAAGTAAGAATCATACGAACTTGATAAAAATGTAATAATATATGCCTTTACGCAAAACGTCATTGCATTATAAAAAAATTCGTACCCGCCATTAAAATGTAATCTATAGACATAAATAAAATTTTAATGACCGTTCGTGATTTCGAAATAAAGACTCGTTTTTGCTTGCTAACTCAATGTCTTACAACAATTCATATACAATATAAAATATGCTTTTGTAACTAAAATATAGCTTTAAGTGACTGTTCATTTCGTGCAAGTCACTGAATAAATTTCCAAAAACGTATAAAACCTTTATATAAAATTGAGTGTAAGAATAGAAAGAAATACGTAACGAATAAAAAATGTACAGGGCCGGTATTAAGATTGATTGATTTGAATCTGACATGAAGTTTTATTGAAATCACTGTGTACATAGCATTATTAATATAATAGTTGACCGCAGTTGACCGACTTTATCAATGTCAAAACCAAATGTTGACTATCTCTTTGTAGATTTAACTTTTTAATTAATAGTTTAATTATGTATGCTAGCGGATTAAGCTCTTGTAGACAGTTTTGCTCATTTGTGGTAAAACAGACTAAATAAACAGTTCATAGCGTAAATCAGTCGCTACGGCTAGAAATTATTTCTTTACCGTAAGGCTGTACAAATCACTTTGGAGGAATATAATTTTAATTAAATATCAGACGGCAGGCAACTATGTTTTTCTTTTTTGTATATACATATATATGTATACGTACCGTACATAAGCTACATAAGAATCTAACAAAAAGACAGTTCTGTGATGAGAACAACTTTTGCAAAATGAAGCCAAAGATGTCGCAACGAATTTTGGATTCAAATTTACCTCGAATTTATATCAACAAATAAGATACCAACTGCTTTCGCATACGCAAACGTAACGCGCTGAGACTAGGCTCGCGATCTAAGAGTTTCCATCGATAATTGCAGGGCTGCTGAGATATTTATTTAGAAACTTGAACGAAATACAGCCGTTTATAATTATTTGTACGTAACTTCTATATGAAATTATTGGGATCCCGTTTGGAGCCAAGGCGAACGCCTCAAAAACCTCGAACACATGTGACGAACGTAGGGCCGCCATGTTAGAATTTGAAAAACTAGGAATCTTCAGATACATTAATGTTATTTAAACTATAGTGTAATTTTAACACTTTTTTTACTTTACACTTTACACTTACAGTTATTAAACTATAGTGTAACTTTACAGTTTAATTTATACATCCACTTTACACTGTAAAGTTGATGTATAAATTATGCTGCTTCATTATTCTTAATTAGAACGGGTACAATAGAATTCCATAAACAATACAATGGTATCTTACTTATTTAATATTTATTCAACAAAAAGAAAAATGCATCATTAATATCACGTTTTACGATGCGAGCGAAAATTATACAACAATTATATATTTTGTAAATATAAAAAACTCGGTAGAGGCTACGAATATATTCGGTAATTTGTATATAAGAAAATGTATGATTTCGTTCCAGGAAGTGCTTAACAAATGGCAAGCCTATTCGCAAACAGCTGTGGGTGAAGTTAGTCAAACAATCAAATTACCTCATGGACTACCTATAGACACAAAATCAATCAAAATATTGATTCAAGACATATTTATGTGCTGTCTAAAGTTTATGTTACTTACACCTATATAATAGGTACCTGTATAATAATAGCCGGTTCCCGTGGTTTCGCTTATATTAGATTTTCTATTTAATCGTAGTTTCAACTGTTGCTATCAATTAGGATTATCAAACAAATTCACAAAACTTACTTTTTTGCAGAACGAATCTCATAAAATAGACCACTGGGGTTGCGGTTGGCCTACTCCCAACGTCTCTCTCAGTTAAATTAAGAAAGATTATCAATTTAAGAAAGATCCTATCAAATTATGAAAGATTTTTCCAGAGACTAACGGTTTGAAACAAATGAACAATTCCTTCAGTTATACTACTAGCATATAGTAGGTACTAATCAAGCTATCATTATAGCATTGTGAATGGTACAAATTAGCGAATAATCAAATGAAGGACTTGAAATATTTAATAGCACATAACTTCAAGACCAAAATTGTGTATAAGACTTGCGGATGTTCCCACGTAACTATTACATAATGAACGTTGATTTCTGGTTACAGTTAACCAAAAACCTATGTGCTAAAGAATACTCAATATACAGTTTATTTCTCATAACCTTTAGATCCAAAATTACTGGCATTATGATAGTTTATGTGGTGTATGAGTCATAAAACAAGATTTGTTACGATTCATTTAAATTTTTAAATCTTCTTCGTGTTCTGTATTCAAAAATGTGCTCTTATAACTGAGAGGCAAACGCATGCGAATCATACGTACGTGGTAATTTATACATATTATATAATTGTATTAGCCCATACGTGTGTATCACTAAGGTATAAATACGAATAAGTGTGTCAGGCAGGTGTTGCAAGATCTAGGTCTAGTCGCGTATCTACTGTGGATAATACATTCATAAATAATCTTTGAACATCCGGGTTATTTACATGCCTACGTGTTTCTATCGAGTTATTATAAAACAGTTACTTCTTTGTGATAACTTTGATCAGGATTAGTGAATATTAAAAAAGAACCTCTCAAGTAGAATTAGCGATAAGATTTTTAATTTAGCGTTTTCACCTACGTAAGGAAGTATCAGAATATTTTCTGAAAACCGAAATAATTGTGAAAAAACTTCTATATTCGCCAGTGAAGTTTATTATACTATAATTGGTATAAATGTCTTTTGTTAAAATTCTTATATTTTTTGTTTATAAAATCATAAACAACTCTCATGGATTAAATGCGAAATAAGAATTTGATGCAACAGACACTTCTAATACATTATTAACAAGGACCTTTTCAAAATCAACCAAAAAATAAAAATTACAAATTTTTAGTCTACCCTCACATAACAATCACTTTACATGTACTTACTTCACGTACTTGCGTGTGCACTATTATAGTAATCTCCACATTATTCAAACACTAGCAGCTAAATCCATCTTTTGTATAAAATGTCATTGAAACACAATTATTCGTCACGCGTTCGAAATTACCCACGTCTGCGTACAACACGGAGCGTATTGAAACGTGCGCAGTTCTAAGCGATTTGTGTGACAATACGTCGTTGAGCATGTGCCGTGTTCCGCTGGGGTCGGCAGGTCGTGGGCTGCAGACAGCATCTGTCAAGTAAGCCACGGTCGAGCCTCTCACCGCATGAATGGGACCGATCGAGCGATATAGCCCGATTACGTGCTCTTTATTCCCTCCGGCTATGGACTACAAATAGAGATTGCGATACGAGAAATGTGAATCAGATCTTGCAATCTTGTCGTTTGCTGAAAGGTTAATAGTCCGATATAGGCAGTGCGACCTTCGTGCAAGATTGTCAAAGCTTTTACGGAGGCTGAACAAATTCGATTTTTAACTGATTCCTTTTTTTAAACCCATTACTTATCAGTAAACCGGTTGGAAGCTACGCGCCCTACTCATCAAGACTGTAATATTTACATATGTACCTATAATTAGTAAATACTGAATTCTTTTTAAATTACTGCTTAATTTAAATATAGAAAAGTTCCTTTTTTTTCAAATAATTAAATGAAGGTGGCTGACAAAGAATATCAGTCAGCAAATAAATCTCGCAAAAAATCCTTATTCTTACGGTGAAGATATAATTATTAATGTTTTATTGTTTCTCTTGAATAAATGTGACCATCGTGTAAGTGTATATATTTATTTGTATTATCAAGCTAATTTAATCGCCAGTAGAGGAAACCTTAGACAGAAGACATTTTAAACGACTCCTGTATAGTAATAGTGTAAGTGGACCTGATCTCAGTCATAGCCTATAATCATCTGCCAGTTAGTTTTCATAGTCTTTATTTCTCGCAATATATATATGTTCTATACGTGCCTTTGTAACCAAGTACATAATAGTAGTTGGAGCAATTCCTGACTGCATATGATTGCAAATTAGACAATTAAAATCCTATCTATATTTATATATTTTTACTACACTCAAACACAGTACAAACAAATATGGTCATCACACAAATGTTTGTCCTGGATAGGAATCGAACCCACCACCTCCGGTCTTGCAGTCTGAGCGTCTACCCCTCCACCACAAGGGCAGTCTATGTGTTCCATAGATGACGGTTGACACGGGACTAAATCTCAACTGGATCACACGACCGGTTGCGATTTAGTGCCAGCACAGGTATGAAGTAAAAAAAATACAAATTATGTTGTAGATTTTTTTTATTTTGTTGACCTGAGATAGGAATCTAATCTTATCTGGGGTCGATTACAAATGTCCACGGGCGGCAGTAGCCATTACCATCAGTGGACTGCATGCCCGTCTTCTACTTCCATATTATAAAGAAAAAATCCATCAGAATTTCTTACGTACCGTCCATATATCATTTAGCCTTTGAATTTCCCAAAAATACCACCTTATCAATGCCGCCAAACTCATTTCTTAAATATAACCTATAAATTTGTTATGTCATGACAATTTTTTTTATGGAAACAGGTCTGTGTAACATCTTAGTTTGTTTACGCGCTGTTATCTGATAATCCATCACAACAAAGACTAACTTTCGCACAGTCACGATTCTGTATAGAAATAAAACCTTGGTTCAACGCACATAATTATTTATTATGTTTAATAATTAAACATAATTCATTAAAAACTGTGAGAAAATTTAATTCTTCAAAACATTCTCTGAGTTGTGTGATGTCTGAAGGTGTCCTGCGAAGTAGATATTAATTACCTTTGGCCTTTTCATTTGAGAGGAGACTCGGGTTCAGTGGTACAATAAGGAAAGATTTAAATAAAATTGTCTGTGTAATAATTCAAGAGCCGTGTAATGTAAATGTAGCAGTAGTAGTAGTAGTAGTAGTAGAAGTAGAAGTAATGAGAAGTAGTTAAGTACATATTCTATAAATAAAACACTCCCTGCAATTGTATTGTTTATTTATTAAAAAATATCTACATACAATTTCATATTGAGAAACTACGTATGCCCTTACTTACATCTCTCTAGAAGTCTAAGGATAAAATAGTCTAGATACGCCCAACAGTGGGACTTGAATATACTTAGGAGTAATAACAATTACGTAAGTACACTCCAACGTCGCTCTAAATACGTTAAAGGCAGAGGCTGCGAACTTCACAAGAAATATTCTTCTGTGTTCATGATTATAAAAATAATTCTATATGAATTTCGCTAGTACATGTATATGAATGGTTTTTTTTTATTATTGATTTACAGAGTAAGAGTTTACAGTTTAAGAGATATTGAGAATTCATAGCAACATTTTCTATCGAATGTAAAGTAATATAAAGTATCTCGAACATTGAAACATTATATTAGATTAAAATATCATTAACGTTGGCATTACTGCGTCAACAGCGACCTAACGAATATTAAAACTAATATACGTATTGGAGAAATTATATTTAAGCGCTTCATACACGCAACGTTTAATCCTTAGTTGATATTAATTTAAGCTACACACACACCGTCTCGTCCGTGTCATTCGTTGTTCAATCTCCCATCATCTTATAGCTACAAAGTAAAAGCGAGCAAAAAATTAAAAACTAACTCTTCGTCGTCCGAGCAAATTATTGTTTTCACTAAAATTTATTCAAATAACAACTCATAAGATCTACGTATATAAGTCTAAATATAAACCAAATTATATTACTAACGAGTTACATGGAGGCCGGCTAAAGAATTCTTCGTAGTATTTTTATTAAAAAAAAAAAAAATTCAACTGTCAAAGAGGAAAAAGAGTCACTTAACCTAAAGAGAGAATGCGAAGATAGCTTACACGTAAATAGAACACAAAGTATACACGTAACAGTTGATTGACGCGTTGAACGGACACCGTTACGGTCTCCCTCAGTCTTATAGCAATGGAAGAGTTCCCTCGAAGCAGGTGGTAAAGTACGCGCGGCCGTCGTTCGGCCAGCGTCGGCCGACTTCGGGCTAGAGCGAGACGAAACACTTTAGAAGCACTGTCACTGTCACTCGCGGCGGCGAGCGAGCGTCCCGTATTGAATGCTGGCGACGTCACCGCGGGGTCCACGGGTTTTCAGGACCGTGGACGGCGGGCCGCCTACAGCGCCTCGCCCTGGCTCTGCCACAGGTTGGACGGCAGCGTGTCGTAGTGCGACGGGACCGTCACCAGCGCGTCCGCGGCGCTGCGCGTGATCGAACAGTTCTGCACACAAAACGAAACGTTCCAGCTGCGTCAACATGCCGTATGCACATCGTATCTATATCTGTATCTATACTCTATACTAATACTCGTATATTAAGCTGAAGAGTTTGTTTGATTATTTGAACGCGCTGATCTCAGGAAATATTGGTGCTATTCAAAAATTCTTTCAGTGTTAGATAGCTCATTTATCGAGGAAGGCTATAGGTTATATAACATCACGCTAAGATGAATAGGAGAGGAGAGGCGCTCGCATCTGTTTTAAATATCTGTATATAAAAAATATCAATAACATTACTATATGTAGTTTATCAGTTGTCTGGTCACTCTAGAACATGTTGTCACTTATGGGATCAAATGGAAGTGTGTGTGTCCAGAGATATTTTGATAGTTCAAATTAGCAGTCAAAATAAGTTTTAAAACGCAATATAAACATTTTTTAGTAAGTACCTAGTAATCACAAGAGCTATAATATTTTAAGGAAAATTGGAATATCGATACTATAATTGCCCGTGATTAGATAATTGTATATCATTAAATTAGATTGTCACCTTCTATAAAGAAAACAAGTGGTCTAAATATATATTTCTATTTACGTGACTACGCAGCTGTCACATGGTATTTACTAATTAAATACCTATTTTTAAATTGATACATAATATAGTACAATGACCATAATGGAACACGACATTAAATAGCTTTCAAAATTCGAAATCCAAATGTCTTCTAGTTTAAACACGTATAAAGGTACCCTTAATGATAGATTAACATTGTTAATGTATTTTAAATTCAACATTGTTTTTTTTATTTAAGATTCTTAATAATTCAACATCCATGGCAGAACAGGAGAAAAATACTGGCGGAAAAAAATCCCAGGACAGTTAAAACAAAAATAGTTTCAACTCCGCCATTTTGTTTCCGCAGTGCGGGAATATTTTGACAATATTGGAACAGTTGGTGCGCGCGTCCCGAGCGCGGCGCTCGCGATGTTATCGGTCGAAGCATGCGGCTGATTAAATATTTGGCTTTAACTACGGCGTTAGGCCTACCTTGGACTTTGGATATTTATACATGACTGTGTATATGTATATTCCGTTCGATATTTTGATATTTTCAGTATTGAAATATGACGTCTAATATGTAAATATACTAGTCGTTACGCTTACCCAGGATTCTATTGAAGACTGAATATTTTAGGATAGTGTTTTCTGTGCGAAATTTCAATAAAAATATACAATAAATTTGAATAATTCATCCTAAATCCTAATTCCAGATCTCAACAAACGCTATATTTACCGCGACCAGGTATTGATTAGCTATAAAGTATAGATAAACTATTCGGTTGATTTCATAAACAAAATTATTTTTTTAAATCGATCAAGCCAAACCAAATGAAAGATTAGGAACATACATACATTTATATATTAGGACATGATGTGTGATGATACCAACATTGATACCAAGAGAAGAGTACATACGGTTAATTTGAATCATTAACTTGCAGGTTACCTTGGGCTGCTGGCGATGGGTGTCGACGCAGTCTATGGGCAACTTGATCATCTCCACATTGTATTTGTACCCGTATGACGTCAGTTTCACGATGGTGTGCAGAGGCACGTTCATGTATGGCAGCTCGTCTGGAAACATTAAATAGATTCACCGTTACTATTTACATTAATATAAATATGAATTATGTGTACATGTAATAACCTAATAATAATAGACGTTTGTATAAGATTTATTTCAAGTAGCGCATTAGGCATAGTCCTGTAATGTTAGTTGATAAGTGTTTATAGTAAATAAATTTAAAAAAAAATAAAGTAACATAGATAATATATTCTGAGGTGTGTGAAATCTAC
Source organism: Myscelus amystis hages (assembly GCA_018244895.1). Lineage (NCBI taxonomy): Eukaryota > Metazoa > Arthropoda > Insecta > Lepidoptera > Hesperiidae > Myscelus > Myscelus amystis. The sequence continues at coordinate 15,843 of DWQT01001336.1, forward strand.
CAATCCGCACTTGGCCAGTGTGGTGGACTATGGCCTATTCTATAAGAGGAAACTATGGCCTTTCACTATAAGAGGAGACCCAGTCCAGTGGTGGATCGCTAAAATAGGTTGAAAAAAATATATAGATAAATCATCTTTAATATAAATCCTATGTGATTTGAACCGAAAAGATGCATGACAGTCGAAAAATATTAATTTGGTTCAAATTACCGTTAGTAATAGCTGATTTGGTGGTTTCATTATTAATTCTATAATATAAACTCTATTTTTACTCATTACCGATTCTAAGTACCTTGAGTGTACAAATAGACTGGTTGGTTAGAAAATTTAAATTTAGAACGGAGATCAGTCACTTGTTCGAAGTACGTTAAGAAAACATGTCACCCAGTTATCTGCGTTAGATGGAGCGTTAGACATATTACAAGGAGGTGTGTCATTATCCACACGCCAACATATACACACAAAAACGTTAACATTTTACGTTCGGGTAATAGACAAACAGTGAGTTATCAAAAGATATGAAATAGCATCATTATAATATAGGGTTTGGCTTCTAATATATATTATCTATATTGTACATATCTATTTATGATAATGAGGCCTTTTATTATATTAGCGCGCGTTTAATAAATTTTTTTTTTGTCTATTACATAGAATTGAGGTTAGATTAATTGCTTAATATATTTATTTACTTATACGTATAATGGAAGGAAATTCCTTATCGCGCTTTGCGAATGAGGCTAGACGGAACAAATTCAGATGAAAAATTTAGACGGAAGTTGTCCGACAATAGTGTTGCCAATTAAAAGAAATAAAATTTTCACTAATTCATCGAAAGGAACTTCGTTCCATTCGGGTGTCTCTTGATTTTACTACTTACTACTTTACATTACTTACTAAGCATACTCCTAATACGTTAGATTTATCGGTGGGAGTATCCAAACACTGGCCAGCGACTGACCTAGTTTAGCGTCGAGGAAGTAGCCGAGCATGCAGCGCAGCACGGCCTGGTGGCCCACCACCAGCACGTTGTGCTCGTCCTCGAGCGCCGCCAGCACGGGCCGCAGCCGCGTCATGATGTCGATGTACGACTCGCCCCACGGGTAGCGGTAGCGCAGCTTGTCCTGGTCGCGCCACGCGAACTCCTGCGGGAACCGCTCCTGCATCTCCTCGTACGTCAGCCCCTCGCAGATGCCCTGAGGACAATGCAAAGGTTCTAACGTCACTCATGCAACTGGCAGGTAAAAAACCTTTAGTTCTTATAAGATACTAGGTTCTTCCCGCGGCTTCACGCGCGTTAATTCATTACCATATTGTAGTCGAACTAATACTCGACTAGGTACACAATTCAACAATCACAAGCATTCATTCGACCATATTACAAGTT